>JAHBMJ010001162.1:16623-101741 GCA_018398765.1 Chromera velia | reverse complement strand
ACACACACAATGCTGTTCTCTCGAATTCTGTCTCTCACTTCTTTTACTCTTTGTTGTGGTATTTCAGTGTACCAGCGCACCTGGGCGCGTGCAGTGTGCTTTTTCAGCGGTGTCGACACGTTCATTTCTATCAGCCCTTTCTCTCTCCATGTATGTGTGTGTGTGTGTGTGTTGCTCTCTCAGAAGGCACAGAGCAGAGCCCAAAGAAGGGGAGCGCCAGCCCTTCCCCTCACCAAAGCCCGACCGTCAAACTTCCCCAACCGACAGGCGGAACGTCGACAGGCGAGGGGGGGTTCCAGATGGGAGGGAAGGGGGGAAAAGACACCTCTCCAGCAACAGCAGTGTCTGGACTGAGCCCCTCCGGCAGAGGCGGCGAAACCCTCCAATCACTCGCCGTTTTTGAACCTGAGGCTCTTGCAGGGTCGGTTGGTCGGTCGGCCAGTATACGGGTTGGGAGCGTGGCGGAAGATTGCAAATGGGGAGAATCTGAATGCCTGCGTTCTATGTTTTCCGGAATGGGGGGGATCACTTCTGCACCAAAAGCATCAATTCAGTCATTGATTCATTCGATCACGCACGCGTGTTTTCACCCGGCCAGGATTTTGATCAGGAGAAGGACCCATGTATACGTGTGAATGGATGAATCGGAAAGAGAAACAAGGGTTCTGCGACGTGTTTTTTTTTTCTTTGCCGAGCACATGATACCCTCAGACTGAATGAGAAAATAGATACCCGCAGACTTTGCCTTCCGGTCTTCGAAATACATTCACGGTGTTCACTGAATGGGCCCATTGGCACGACTTGTTTGCCGTATTTGTGGTGCAACTGAGTAAATTTTAAAGAGAAAAAACACGTCTGCATGCAGGTGCAACGTTGAGGCCGTGATGATGGCGGGATCTTTCTTTGGAGCGGAATCTTTCTTGACAATCGCACAGCAGCAGCAGGTGTTGCAACAACAACAGCAGCAACAAAGGGTATCGTCGCAAGACCCCACACAGTCGGTCTACGGAGGAGCCGGAGGGTTGATTCCTCCACAACAGAGTCAGGTGTTCACCTCTCAGATTTTTGGAGGGCAGGCTGGCATAGAAGGGGGCGGAGGGGCGACAGCAGGCGTTGGAGGCTCTCAGTATTTGCAGACGATCATCGCAGTCACTCGCGTTGAGCTGCTGACATTCGACCGTCTCGCCTTCCGCAAAGTTGTTCCACGGTCAGTCAGACGGATTGGAGAATGTAAGGAAAACGGACGTGGCAGTCATCTTTTCTTACTTTGTCTGCTTGAAGGGATCCGAAAAAAGTTCTTTTAGAAACGGCTTTTGCCTGCTGAAAGCTGTGTATTGTGAAACAACAATAGGTCCTCTGTGAATGTGCTGTCTCAATGCGGTCGCCCCATTTTTTCTTGGTCCCTCAGTCGAAAATGGCAGCTGCGTTCGAGCTTGGGGAATCACGTGGCTTGTTCTGTTTAGGTGCTGGCAATATTTTTATTCTTCCAGAGCCTGCCTAGATATCCGAAAAAGTTGACCTCATCGTGTGTCTGTGGCTTCAATGGAAATGGGCTGAATGACTGATACGTGATGATGATGGACTAAGAAACTGAATGATGAACCGGTGAACAAGTGAATGACGCATGAGTGAGTGGGTAAACGAATGAGAGAGTGACTGAATGGATGTGTAATGACCGAACTAACGCCTGCAGATATCTCTCGGAGCAAATCAAGAACGTGCTGGGTGCGAAGATCGATTTCCTCGCCCAGAGATCCGAATCCCTTCATGTCAGCCAGCATTCATTGAACGTCGATCTAACTTCGCCTTATCTTCTTCGCCTCTCTCTTTTTCCTTTGTGTTTCCTCATGCGAGTTTCCTCTTGCGTCTTCAGTCCACTTAGAGAAACTACACCCCAGAAACTGAGGCACGGAGAAGCGAAGTGGTCGGATGGGAAGGGCATGAAAATGTTGTTGACTGGAAACCAACCGATGGGTTGGCAAGATTGGGAAAGAGTTCTTGACAAACGTGCACTAGAGCAATCTGGAACTCAATACTTTCCAGTCGAAGTGGGCTTTCTTCAGCTGAGAACATGCATCCTTTTCATGATGATGCTGTTGTTTCCCCTGTCAGTCATTCTGTCGATGTATTTGCGTTTGAAAATCCCCGGAGGGAAAGGCCTCTCTCTCAGTTGGAACACAAAAGAGAAAGAGTGCACCCATGATGAAAGCAAAAGATGATTGCACCCTTCTCTTGCTTTTCCTGTTTAAACGTGTCTCAATGACTGAATGAATGGGTGAATGTTTGTACGTATCAATGAACCGATGCGTGACTCAATGAAACCAAAAGTGCAGTTCCTCCAATTGCCTCGCCAAGTGAAAGCCTTCATGGCTGGAGAAAGAAGATTTACTCGGAACGCGCTGTATGGAATTTTCCCTCCTCTGGCAAACACCACCCTGGTCAGCTCGTGGGTCAACTGCAGAGCTTGTAGGCTGGTTGTTTGGTTCATGAAATGCTAATCGGAGTCTGGTTGACCCTTTCTGCCTGGATAATCACATTCTTTATCTGGCTGTCCCCTTTTTGCCCGACTTTTTGTCCTCTTCTGTCCTGCTGGCATTTCCCTCAACTATTCTTGTCGGAGCGTTTCTGATTTGATCTCTGTCCGTCCCGAAATTCTCGAGGAGGCCCCTGTGGCACTTTCTTTCGAGTCAGGGTCATAACGCAACTAAGCCTCTTTTGATGTGCAGTCTGTGTCTCATACCATCGACACACGTCTTAACGCATATCCACACATTCAGCCCACCATTCTTTCCTTCCAACTCGCGATCCTTTCTCTCGTCACAGATTGTCCCTTTCCGTCTCCTCTCCTCTCTTCTCGCCTCCTTGCATGCAGCCTGCAAGGGTGGGACAGAGAATGTGGAAAGCGCAGGAGGACCAGACCCTCCGAAGCCTCAGGTGAGCAGAAAAGAAAGCACCAAGAGTATTGCATTGCAATGGCATAACGCGCAGTCGTGTAGTCAAGCAAAAACGAAAACATATGAAGGCAGAAGAAAATTACCCAAAAAACCATTATCTCTTTTTCGCCAGCTTGGTGCAGCAGTGTGAACAAGCAAGTGCGCTGTGCTCCTTTCGCAAAAATCTGTTTGCGCGTGCCTCCCGCCATGCCTGTTTGTTTGCCTCTGTTGCTGAGCTCTCTCTGCGGGAGTCACTGAGTATTTCCAGTCGATACATGCTTCTCTGCATGTAAAAGCGCGATCTGTGACTTCTTATGGATAAATAAACTGATGTATGCACGAATGCAGGGGCACGATCGGAGCCCGTCCCGACTTGTACATGAAGCAGTGGCATTCTCGTCAGGCCACAAAGAAAGTCGTCTCCCAACAGGTTCTCAAAGAGATGACTCTCCAGGTTCGCTTCTCTCTCTGCCTTTTTGTCTGCCCCCCTGCCTGCCTGCTTGCCAGCCTTTCTTCAAGTCTACGTCTGTCTGGCCATCTCAAACCCTCATTTGGAGTTTGGGCCAACCTCCGCGATGCCTCTTCTCAAGGTCTTGCATCCGCATGCATCTCATCCGCATGCATCTGTTTGATTCAGAATTAAGCCGTGTTTGCATCACGCTTGCAGCTGGACCCAGTCACGGCATTCGACCCTAAGTTCTGCAGGCGGAACGGTCTGACTGTCACAGAGACTTCAGTCTCCAAATCGAAATCCAGGAACAACAACCAGCAACAGACGGGGACTGGAAACAGAGGATCGACCAATTCAGTGCACTCGGTGTCCTTCCTTGGGGATGCACAGGAAGCTGCCACCTCTGCTGGGACGACTGTGTCTTCTCTCCCTCTGTCTCCGAAGGATAAACAGAAACTCCGATTACAAGAGACGGAGACCGTGCTCAAACGCCGTGCAAGCTTCTGTCGACGGAACGCGTCTCTATTTGCGAGTGCTCCGAGTCTCCACGTGGATGCATCTAACGACGGGTTTGACAGAGCTGCCGCCATCCGAAAATTCCAGCACCTTCGGAAAGCGGCAGCTGTGGACACCTTGCACCCCCTTTCCCTTGCAGAGAACTTCACACAACTGTCTCTGACTGTGAACCCCATGCCGTGGACAGAAGTTTACGAAAGGGATGATAACTCGCCAACACAGAAAAGATCAGAATCTTTATTCAAACTTCGTGAACTAGTCTGAGCAAGAGTCTCTGTCAATCTTCTTTCCGCACTCTGAAACACCCATGACCACAGTCTGTCGATTTGCATTATTTTTTTTTTTACACAGAACCTAGGCAAAGTGAGGCAAGGTTTAGGCCAAGGCTTTTAAATCTTCGCATTTTTCCTATCATATTTTAGGGTGAAATTATATTTGATTTAGCACATAATCCATATTTGTTAATTGTGCTTTTTTGTTACGTATGTGATTTGAAGTAGAACACTATTTCAAGTTAAATTATATGCCAAATAAGTGAAATTAAGTTAAACATCGCTATTACTATACAATATATTAAACATTGTCATTAATTTAAATTAGACCTATATCATAAAATTAAACATCTCCCTAGACATCCGCGTAGTTGGCCAGAGCCCAGATGGCGTGCTCACTGGCTTTAACTGCCTCAATACGATTTAAATTCGAATAGATGATCTGTTTTTACTTTAATATAATATAAAACAAAACCTAGAATAAAACATGCATAATACGATATGATGTTCGATCTATGTGATGTTTCAAGAAATCTATGACAAATACTTAAGTGCATTAATTTAAAATGCGACCTTAAATGAAATGTGGGGAGAAATTAAAAGAAATTTGATAGAATTATAATTATTATGTAGCTCTGTGCAAGTTACAGTACAACTCTGAACTGTGTCATCTTTTGAGTCTGCCCTATTGATATAAGATGGCCCGCGTATGTATGCATGCATATATTCTGCATGAAGCCTTTTTAACGTTATTTTCCTAAGTTTCCTTCAAAATTGAACCCCACAGTGGTCCCTACTTAATTGAGTTGTATATATAATTCAATCTGCTTACTATGAACATCAGCATCTGCTTACTGCATAGTAATTGTCTTGGTGGGTTCCTCGTCTCTCTGAGTGATGTTATAATAGTTAAGCCATGTATAGTTAGAGCTGCTAGAATATAAGTACCTAAGGCTTCCTTCCGTCAGAGCTCTTTTAAGAAAGTCTGTCAGTTCGGTCGTACAGAGAAGGACGAACGTTCTTGCAAAGCTAGAAACTTCAATGAATGATGCACCGTCAATCGATTTGAATACAACCAAATCAGGCGCATGACGCATCGCACAATGCAAGCGGCTCCGGAAGGCGAAGGCATGTCGTAAGGCGGCAGGCGCGGCAGACCCGCACCCCAGCGTCACCCTCAATCTCGTCTGGCTGGCGACGTACCTCAATCTCCCGTGTCTTCATTCTTCACTCCCCCCCTCGATTCCGATGTGACATACAAGAACGGAGGGAGCGAGACAGGAAGAATATAAAGCAAAGAAAATAAAGGTCAGCCGCATGCTCCAACCACTGAGCCTAAAATCTTTCTTCTCTTCCCCCACTGATTGTTTGTCATAGCAATGCGTGCCAAAAATGTAATTCATGCTCTTTTTGCAAGTCTAAAGGATCGTTGCTTGTCAGATCCTGACGATAGAGAAACTGTATGCATAACAAGCTATCAACCACATGCACAGGCAGAGATGAATTAGAGAAAAGAAATTTATGATGAAATCAGTAGTGGGCAAATCTGGCCTTGAACGCTGCCTCCCCTCCAGGATAGTCCTGGAAAGGGTGGAAGTTGCCCCCGGGAGTCGAGGAGACGGCGGTCATCTCTGAAACCCCCCCCTCAGTGGCACATGCTGCCTCGTAGATGGGGATATCCTGAAGTGCAAAAGGAAGCTCAGAATAGTCGAACACGATGTCGATATGACCACCTCCGTGTTTAACCAACTCTTGGAGCTTAGCTCCGCAAGAAGCGTTAGCCATTCTCACTCTCTCCTCTGAAAAGCGAACCTTCTCCTTCTTTTCATTCCCTTTCTCCCCCTCCTTCTCTTTTTCCTTCTCACTCTGCTTCTTCTCTTACATCTGTAATATTTGCACTACGATGCGAGAGACGTCGGACTCAGACAGCGAGAAAGAATTGCCAGATGAAGAGCTAGACGAAGACTCTGAGTGAGACTTCTCGCTCTGTCCATTTTGCTGTCTCTGTCCATTTCCATCAGATCCCTCCCTCTTTTCATGGCTTCCTTTCAGAATCTCCTTTTTTTTCTGATTTTGGCTACCCGAAGAGCTAAAATGCTTGTCGTACTTTGAAGCAAAGTTGGAAGACAGTTGACAGAGCTGTTGTGCCGTCTCCATACTCATCGACTCAAAGTCGGGGTTGGTAACTTAAAGAGCACTGACCCCCCCCAGAAGCATGGCTTGAAGGGTTGGGTCTGCAAGCTTGCCATCTGAAGTGCCAGCTGCAGACAACAGAGACTTGTGAAGGGTCAAAATCTCCATGTCTACCCCGGTCGAACCGGAGATGACACGGAGGATTCCGGAGGCGACAGAGAGCACCCAGTCGTAATGAGTATGGTGGGGGTCCAGCGTAGGTGATGCTTCCACCATCACCTCCTTCTGGTACTCCCAGCTGTACTTTATGGCTACCGGCTTCCCTTGCCCCCCCACCTGCTTCTTCGGCTTTGTCCGTGCCAACGCTTTCGTCTCTTCACAGAGAAGAGGCCAGAAAGTGATGCCTGCAACCCAGTCATGTACTTTAAGGTCCCGATCCTTCAAAACATCTTGCACTTTCTGAAAAGCCCCTCCAAGTTTGGCTTCGGAAAAGCCTTTTCCCTCCACTAACTGAGGGAAACGTGAGAACGTGTCCCACGCCGTCTCCTTTTAGAGATCTGGTAACAGCTGGACCTGAACTCCTTGAAGTGCTGCAATGAAAGCGGCTCCCCAGTCCTTCAATCTCTTTTGGAACTCCGGAAGTTCTTCAGCAATCTGACGCTAAGGCAGTGTGTACTGGGGGTCTTGCGCCAACTTGTTGGCCTTCTTGTGAAGGGCCTTGTCCGATCCAAACGAAGAAACACAAATCGCTCCCAACAACTTCTGCAGTCCAGTGTATGAAGCATACATCCGAACCCACAGAGAAAAGATTTAAAGATACTCCTCGGAGTTTGCATACTGTTACCTCTGAGGAGGCTCTTCTGCCGTAAATTTCAGAGCGGTATTCGTAAACATTTTGAGAAAGTAGGGCGGAGACGGAAAGAAACGTTTGGAAGAAAGACTTGGAAAACCTGGGGCTGTTCATCGCAGTTAAGCCATGTGTAGCTAAAGCTGCTAGAGCGTAAATACCCAAGGCTTCCTTCCGTCAGAGCTCTTTTAGAAAAGTCTGTTAGTTTGGTCGTACAGAGAAGGACAAACGTTCTTGCAAAGCTAGAAGCTTCAATGAATGATGCACTATCAATCGATCTGAATGCAACCAAATCAGGCGCATGACGCATCACGCAATGCAAGCAGCCCCGGAAGGCGAAGGCATGTCGTAGGGCGGCAGGCGCGGCAGACCTACACCCTGGCGCCGCCCTCAATCTCGTCTGGCCAGCGACGTACCTCAATCTCCCGTGTCTTCATTCTTCACTATAATGTTGCAAAAAGAGAAGCGTGAAAAAGCATTGTGGTGTACACTGCTCACGACTAATAAAAACTCCAGTTCATAATATTATTTAATGTATTAATAAATTAGAATCGTGCGTGCGGAATGTGCACACCGTGCAGGCGCGAGGCTGCCCGCGTCAATACGCGGCAGCGTGCATCGTGATGGTGATCGAGAAGACAGTCAGTACTGTATAAAGTATAAAATAGAACAGAAGCAGAATACAGAAATAAGATTAAAAAATATAGAGATAAAGATCATTCTTTCATACCCTAAACCATGAATGGTGAAGAGAGTAGTGAAAAAGAAGAGAGATACAAGAGAAAGATATTGTTGAAAAGGAAGAGAAAGAAATGTAGATCAAAGATAAAGATAGAGAAAAACAACAGAATATTTTATCACGGTACTTTACGATTTTTAGTCTTATATTCTTTTTTTGTTCTAACGGTCTTTATAAGTATTTAGAAGTGGAACCCCTATTCTAAGATTGAGCTTTCACGACGCCGTGAAGGATAATTTTTTATTAATAACGATAAGAACTTTTGTCCTCTTTCGACGCCAGACTCGACAATGGGAGTACCCACTACGCAACGTCGGTACGCAGTGCATGCCTACTCTCATGTCACGTAAATACGAATGTATATGCCGGGGCCCTGGGCCTTGGTATTAGTTCTAGTAAGGGCCGGTAACCAAGGTGAAAAAAAAGTTTGAGAATGATGCAACCACCAGGTGCGGAGATTAGTAGCTATGTTGGGTGGTCGCCATGCAAATCGATCAGTCGCAGTGGCTAAGGTTTTCCATAAAGGACAGTGCAAGTCTGCATGCTTGCAAGGGTTTTTAGTCCAGCATCACTCTAGGATGCGACAGATTTGAACGGCCTAGGTAGAATATATGGGGGTGGGAGACAGTCTCCTGTACAGGAAATGCCCTGCAAGCCGCAGCCCCGCAGGCCGAGAGTCTACCACAATACAATCGAATACAATACAATACAATCGAGAGAACGGTTGAGACACACAAAAAATCAGTGACTTTGCTGCTATCTGAGCCAAAAATAAGGCCCCAGCCTATCTTTAGAACATACTGATCGATGGTACGGCCGGGCCATGCTGGAATTCCCCCTATAAGTCTCATTAATTTCGAGGCACTCACCGATATACGCCGGCCGCCTGGAACATGCGCTGTTGGTCACCGGCTCCTTTATTTCGATCGATCGCGCTCTTCACCTCGACCCCTTGCGTCAGGGCCCCGGCATACCCCCTGAGCTTGCGAAGGGGGTATCCTGCATTATAATACAGCGATCTGCATGTATATACGTACGCGTATTATCGATATAAACGTATACAAGACTTCGATCCCTCTTTCGCTCCTATGCACATTCGACCTTAGCTGTATGGCTCTGTATACGTAGCCACTCATCTGAACGTGATTGAAAACTGAACGCCGGAAACTACTCCCCGGGAAAAGCCGTGCGATCGCCTCCACTTTTGCAAACGAGTGGAAAAGTTCGTATCTTGATCAGGCAACTAGATCAGCAGTCTGACTGACTCATCCGACCGTCTATTCACCTTCTGTACCCTCTTCTCATCGATTCCCTACCCTTACGCTTCGTTGGGGATTTAGATAAAAGCAGGTCGACACACCAGACCCGGGCGATCGAGAAAAAAAATGCGGACCCGGTCCGCATCTCAGGCAGAACCCCAGCAGATTAGCGAAACTGGGGCAACACCACCCGATGAGTCTGTGAATGGAGCGACAGATAGAACACGAGCGGCACGAAGAAAGTCACCCGATGCCTCTCCAGTGAACCCAATAGATCCTTTGAAAAGCCAAAGGCCAGGCGTCAGCTCCAGACCTCCGAGCAGCATGCCCTTCAGAGGGGGGCCTTCGGTGAGTTCATGTTCTTTGCATGCTTGTGTTGTTTCTATATTCTGCAAGCGGGTCGAGATTTTCTGTCCTCTGGGGTCTAAGAGGACACCTTCCACGTGGTCTGTTTGCAATCTGCACGCATTTCTTTCATCTATATATTCCCTCTCTGCACTTACAGAGAGGGGGCATGCATGCATGAAATTGGCTCGTCGTGTGATATTTTGATTTTCTTTGCTCGAAAGACCTGATCTTTTGTCCTGCCCTCCCTTTCTTGCAGCCTTCAAGCAGCGTCCTGGCAAAAGCGAAATCCAATCACGCGTTTGGTTCAAGCATGAACGCCGCACATGCATCACAGTCAGCACTCCACCGACAGCCTTCCATGGACCTCCCCCCCTCACTTGCACCGCAGAAGAGCCCAACGAAAGGCGCCTCTTTGCCTTTGCCCCCTGGTAGAACAAGAGGAAACCAAACGTCAGAGAAAAGTGAAGGTCTGAGGCATGCTTCGGGAAGGGACCCGGCTCCCTCTGGGGGTAGTGGGGCCCCAATGGGCCCACCCCAATCAGCCGCCAATTCCCGTCCCAAAAGGACGAGGGCAAAAAGCATGGATGTCGGCCTCAACAATCGTTTGGAGAAAGAGAACGAGAAGGGTCATCACGTTACGAATGCTGCCGCCTCCTCATCGACAGCCTCCGCTGTTCCGAAGAGAGCAGCAGACCTTCAACGCGCACGCACGAAGAGTCTCGGAGAGCGTCATAAGCAGAAACGCGCATCCGATTTGGAAGGGGGGGGTTCTCTAAGTATGGTTGCTGCGGCTGCAGCTGCGGCGTCTTCTGCCATGTCGCCAGCGTCCTCCGCAGTCTCACCCTCGAGCCAGCAACGTCAACGGTCGAGTATGAGAAGGCCCAGCATTGCGAAGAAGGGACCGACCAGTCCGACTCTCTCACCATCAGCAAAGAGACCTCGTAAGGTTTCCTTTCCAGACAAGAGAGAAGGGTCAGCAGAAACAGTACGCCACCGGCTGGGTCCTTTTTCGCCTTCAAGTAGCAATCAGGGGTCGTGTCCATGCATTGCTTTGCCTGCGTACTCTTCATCTCTGCTCTTGCCGCACTTTTGTTTGTGATGCTTGCCTGTGGCGCATTCCACAAAATCGACTTTAAGAACAGGAAGAGAAAGGGAAAACCAGGATGGAACAAATTCAGGCACCTTCCCCATACAGCCTACCCGCGTGCTCACTTCCTTCCTTCTGTCTGTGCAGGCCGACTTCGTTTGAACCGCCCCGATCCGGAGCCGCTCCTGTCCTGTCCCGTCTACCCGGTGTCCATCCGATTCGACTCCAAGGCAAGAGGATGAGAGGCTGTAAGAGGAAAGCGCCTTCTCCTTCCTCTTCGTCATCTTCTTCCTCATTTTCCTCTTCGTCTTCTTCCTCTTCGTCCTCATCGCCTTCTGCAGGTATCTTGTGTGCGTGTGAAGCTGTTCCTACCTCAGTTTTACGTGCCCACGAGCGTGTGGCCTCTCTCTCTCTCTCTCTCTCTCTCTCTTTCTTTCTTTCTTTCTCTCTCTCTCTCTCTCTCTCTCTCTCTTTCTTCCTGTCTTTCTTTCTTTCTTTCTTTCTTTCTTTCTTTCCTTCTTTCTTTCTTTCTTGCTTGCTTTCTTTCTTTCTTTCTTTCTTTCCTTCTTTCTTTCTTTCTTTCTTTCTTTCTTTCCTTCGTTCGTTCGTTCGTTCTTTCTTTCTTTCTTTCTTTCTTTCTTTCTCTCTCTCTTTTTTACTTTCTCTCTCTCTCTTTCTCTCTCTCTTTCTTTCTTTCTTTCTTTACTTACTTAATTATTTCTCTTATTTCTCTCTCTCTCTCTCTCTCTCTCTCCCTCCCTCCCCGTCCCCCCCTCCCTCTGCGCCAGCCCTCTGTGCGTGTAAGTTTGTGTGTATATGTTTGTCGGTCAGTCAGTCGGTCAGCAAGGTCGGTCTGTCGGTCTGAGTAGACATAGGTGTGTGGGGCCGCGAGTCCCGAGCGACCATGCTTGCAAGGGGGCATGTGGGGGTGGGAGGTTGAAGCTCTAGCTATTCGGGAGATGCCTTCAGCTGTCCTGCCACTTGTGCATGAATGAAAGAGGTGTACAAACCTCCAGAATAAAATTTGTCTCCATCTTTTTGCTGCAGCAGAGAGCGTCAGAGAGAAGAAGCCGCTCCCCCTGGTAAGTTTTCGGGTGTATCGACCCGTTTTCTGTCAAGAAAAGTATGTTCTCTCATCAGTTGCATTTTTTGTTTTGTCTCCGCAGTCTTATGAATTCAGTGTGTCTTACCACGTCAGAAGCTTTCCTTCTTACCGTTTTTTCCCGTTGTCGACACGTACCCGTGCCTAACCTCTTCTCTGGCGAGTTCAAACAGCGGCGGTGTTCCAACACAATCAGTGACACCAGAACTCCCTCATAATTAGGCCCTGAGGCCCACGATCCGCCCGCGATCTCGCACTTCAAACTTTCTCTCTCTCTCTCTCTCTCTCTCTCTCTCTGTGTGTGTGTGTGTGTGTGTGTGTATGTGTGTGTGTGTGTGTGTATGTGTGTGTGTGTGTGTGTGTGTGTCTGTCTCTGTGTATGTGTATGTGTGTGTGTGCGTGTGCGTGTGCGTGCGTGTGTGTGTGTGTGTGTGTGTGTGTGTGAGGGTTTGTGAGGGTTTGTGTGCATGTCAGACCCCTGATAGCTCTTCCCATATGCTCTCAAGTGGGCACCAGATGTCTTGCCTAATAGTGACATGAATAGTCATTTAAGCAAGCTGAAGAGCAGCCAAAAAGATTTGCCCCCCTCCACTTCTCAGGTACACATTGCCGTCCTGGCACCCCTTCCCTGTCCCCCTCCTGCCGCTGTGGCTGCTGCTGCTGCTTCGCCCGGCCCGGCTCCCCCTGCTCAGCATGATGAGGTCGGTTTAGTACGTACCTACTTGTGTGGTTGTCCAAGTCTCCGGAATTAAATTGTGGAGTGCCGTGCATGTCTTCTGACAGACAGACAGAAGCCAGTAAACCTGAAAGACCTGTCTCTTCTTCCTCTTCACTTCTGCTCTCGTTTGAACGGTTGAATTTGGGGGACATCATATAGAGTTTCTGTACTTGACACCCTTCAACTCGAAGAAACTATCGTAAGGTTGATAGGTTCTTGTGCCTGTGTCACATTCGTCTGTTCCCCTGCCTCTCTGTTTCGATGCCCTAAGTGACTTTCCGTTTGCCTCTGCTCTTCACCTCACTTGGCTCTCTGTGTCCCCTTGTCTTCCTTCCAGCTTGAGGGAGAGGGGGAAGAGGAAAAGTCATTCAGCGGGTTCTTCGTTGAGGTCAGTCATTTAAGCATGCAGGCAGGCAGACAGAAATACAGGCACCCAAGTTCAAGGCACCACCTGTGTCAAGCGGGCAGGCACTCTTGCTCTCATGAAAAAAGAAAGAGAACGTACGTGCTTGTGTGGTGCCTCCAGAGAACCTTCTGCCTTTTCCCTATCCGCCCGTTGCCTCCCTGTGTGTGTATGTGTGTATGTGTGTGTGTGTGTGTGTGTGTGCGGTCGACAGTGCTCTAGCTCTCTTTCACGTCCCTTACGCGCAACCGCTGCTCTTTCTCTCTCTCTCTCTCTCTCTCTCTCTCTCACACACACACACACACACACACACATTCGAAAACAACGTACAAAAGTACCGATGTCTATCTGCATTGAATTCCATCCCGTATGGCTGCGTCTGCCTGCATGGACGTCGTGGAGGTGCAGAAAGAGGGACAGGAGAGATTTGTGGTCGATCGGTTGGTCGGTCTGCACTGCACTGCATCACAATTAATGTTTTAAATATTGTGGATCGATGCAGTGATGCTCGATTGCACTTTCTTTGCTTTAGCTCTCAGCTCACAATGCATGGACTTGGTTGTTTGGGGTCGAAACTTTTAGTTTCTCTTTTGACTGAGTGGTTTCTGACAGAAAGAAGAGAAGGCTTTCTTAGAAGAAAGGCAAAGAGTGCACGTGCATGGGAGTTGAAGCGGTGGCTCAGTAAGTCTGCTGCACGGGTGGAGAGAGGAGAGAAGAGGAGATGATGATGATGCGAGTTGCAGCTAGAGGGTCTTTTCACTTCTTTCACTGCTCGAGTGTTTGTGTGTGAGTCCTTTTTGTGTGTGCGAAGACGCTGGGGACGTTGCTCTCCCACTCTGTTTCCTCCGGCCGTTTGGCTGATTCCATTTGGTCTGTTTTGGTTTTTGTGAATTCAACAGTTTGACTTCCGACTGCGTTCATGCGCGTATATGGGCTCTTTGCAGTTGCGGTCCCCGTCAATGGGAGGTCCTGATTTGGGAGGGGGACCATCCCCGGTAGGTGTATGTCCTCTCTGGGTGTCTGATTGCATGCGTCCTATTTTGTCAATATTTGTCAATCTTCTTTTCTCTGCCGAACTGGCATTCTGGCATTTCTCAAAGCTCATGACATTCTTTCTGGTACGGTAACTTTCTATTTGAGACCTGAAAGACAAGAAAGAAGGAGAGAGAGAAACAAAAGAAAGGTCCTTCCAAAACAAAAATATTCTGTCCTGCTTGAGCCCTGGAAGAGAAAACAGAAGAAGAAAAGAAAAGAAAAGAAAAGTCCTTTCTGTGGGCGTCCTGGGCTTTCACGATCCTGCCCGTCATGCATCTCTCTCTCTCCCTCTCTCTCTATCTCTTTCTCTCTCTCTCTCTCTCTCTCTCTCTCTCTCTCTCTCTCTGTCCCCTCTCCTTCCCCCTCTCTCTCCCCCTCTCTCTGTGCGTGCGTGCGTGCGTGCGTGCGTGTGTGTGTGTGTGTGTGTGTGTGTGCGTGTGTACGTACGTACTTTCGTGTGATTGCTCGGACTCTCTGCAGCCTCGTTCCGTTGGAGTCCCTTCAGTGGAGGACATGGTCAGTCTCAAGTGCGTAATTATTGCATGAGGGTTTAATGTCAGCCGAGCACGTGCTCCGTTTTTCTCGAAGAGAAAGCGACGGAAAGTGTCTTTGCTTTTGCATCTCCTGCCTGTTGATTTCCCTGTGTGTCAGTCAGTCAGAAGGAAGCACGTGATGTCCAAACTGAAAAATGAAGAGAAAGGATAGAATGCATTCGTGTATTTGCATAGACGCGCTGTACTGCAACTGTCTCCTGAAGTGTTAATCTCTGGACTAGAAGGGCCCCACGCAAATCCTTCTGGGACATTGCAATGCTTTTTTCATCAGTCACAGCGTCTCGATCTCCCCTCATTGCAGGACTTCCCGATTCCAAATACAGACCAGGGAGATTTCAACGACACCTACATGAGAGCAAGAAAACACAACCGAAGGTAGATTGAACCGGCCGGGGTGAACGGCCGGAGCGGCGCCATGCATGTCAATCACTGATCGACGTCTTACCGACATGTATGCCGCTTGGACACTCCCACAGACCGTTACCCCCATGTGCCCCCACGATCCCCCGCCCTTCTCCAGAGGTCCTGCCCCTGCCGCTTCCGTAAGGACCCGTTCTGTGTGCCCCCGTGCCCTCCTGGCACACAGCGCGAGGAGGGGACTGTCTGCCCCTGCCGCTTCCGTGAGGACCCGTTCTGTGTGCCCCCGTGCCCTCCTGGAACACAGCGCGAGGAGGGGACTGTCTGCCCCTGCCGCTTCCGTGAGGACCCGTTCTGTGTGCCCCCGTGCCCTCCTGGCACACAGCGCGAGGAGGGGACTGTCTGCACAGTGAAGGAAGGGGGGCAAATCAAAAGAGAGATTTGATTCCTTGGCTTGGAGATTGACACGCAGGCCTGGCGAGAGTGACTCTTCAGATTGCGTTGCTGACGGAGGAAGTGGAGCCGCGCGGATGCATACGGCGACAGCCAAAGGTCGGTAATACATGAATCCCTTCAGCTTGCTCTCTGCCAGGCCTCACCTCTGTAGATTCTGGCGTTTGCATACATTTGGAGGATGAGCATCCAATTGTATACAAGCGCTCAGCTATACATATCTGCGTGCGTGCGGCCTGGGTTCGTCTGCTGACAGTATGAGGTTTATCCATCTTCCTGAAGCCCGTTAGAATAGAATACTGTTAGGGTGGATGTGAAGAGTAGGGTTCAGCAAACACTTACTCGACAGTCGATAGAGAGCAAGCATCGGGGCTGGGTGGGAGGGGGGAGATGTGACGGGGATTTACTTTCTGCAGGCCGGAGAGACCTGTCCACCCTTGATTTGTCTATTTGCTTCCTTATTTATCTTTGTATTTATTTGTTTATTTATTTAATTGTCTATTCTGTATTTAAGTATTTACCACTTTTGTTTATTTACTTCCTTTTTGACTTTTCCATTCGTGAATTGACTGTTTATTTAAAGTCGGTGGACAGTGTCTGACTCAATCAAAGGCATGTTCCACCGTTCCCCCCACATTCACGTTCATGCATCGACCTGAACTGCTGCTCCTGTCCCTGTTTGCCTGCTTGCATCACCTTCACTTCCATCGCCCACTCCGGGTTCGGGTTTTTCGATCGAGACGGAGACCCAACGCCATTTTGATCGCCGCGCAGTCGAGCGGAGTTTCTGGTGGCCGAGTGCCCTGAGAACTGTCAGTCTGGGTCTGCTT
This sequence comes from Chromera velia, assembly GCA_018398765.1. NCBI lineage: Eukaryota > Chromeraceae > Chromera > Chromera velia. Next base: position 85,704 of record JAHBMJ010001162.1, on the reverse strand, counting down.
GCAAAGGCACCACTCCAAAGATCTTGCGTTGTTGCTTTTGGCCTCTCTATTCCTGTGCTCTGTCTCCCCTTTGCGCGTCAATCGCCTACATCTCTACAGAGACCCCCCCTCTTTTTACTTCCCAATGGGATCGGTCGTTTCTCCGTTTGAGCACTGTCTTTTTTTCATGTCTGCGCATCCGTTTTCTCTTCTCTTTTCTTCCCTTGCGAAATCAATTCAATGACTCACGAAATGGTGTCAGTCCGCTCTCATATCATGTGATTGTGTGCGTCTCTCTCCTCTGTGCAGACTCATCGAAAACACATGCGATTGATTTCATCAACGACGAACGATGTGATCGAAGCCCTCGCAAGGAACCTCGCAGCTAGTACCTGAACCCTCGTACCACCAGCACTCCAGCGGCACCCCCGTCTCACACTCTCAGCAGCACTCCAGCGGCACACCCGTCTCGCACTCTCAGCAGCACTCCAGCCCCACCCCCGTCTCGCACTCTCAACAGCACTCAAGCGGCACACCCTTCTAACACTCTCAGCAGCACTCAAGCGGCACCCCCGTCTCTCACTCTCAGTAGCACTCAAGCGGCACCCCCGTCTCTCACTCTCGCACTCAAGCGGCACACCCTTCTGGCACTCTCAGCAGCACTCAAGCGGCACCCCCGTCTTTCACTCTCAGCAGCACTCCAGCGGCACACCCTTCTGGCACTCTCAGCAGCACTCAAGCGGCACACCCTTCTGGCACTCTCAGCAGCACTCAAGCGGCACACCCTTCTGGCACTCTCAGCAGCACTCCAGCGGCACACCCTTCTCGCGCTCTCAGCAGCACTCCAGCGGCATACCCTTTTCGCGCTCTCAGCAGCACAAATCATGTGCCACAATGAATTTCACCACACAAAACCACATTTAAAAACGTCCATATCTGAGAAAATGTAAGGAAGTCTGCCTGTCTGACGGTCCATCTTCAACGAATCTGTTAAGAAACATTGAGGAAAAACGGGTTCATTTACAGAGACTGGCGCAGCATTGTACCAGCATTGCGATTGGTTGATAACTGCATGCACGTTTCCTTATGTGTGCAGCTCTGACCGCGACGAATCGCATGAGGACGATCCGTTGGATGAATTAGATCTGGAATGAGGGCCGTTCAGTGCAGAGGGAAGGAAGGGAAAGGGAGGCAGGATTAATTTCCAGGAATTAAACCTTGAAATGGGAGGGTACGGAAGGAGAGGGAGGGAAAGGAAAAAGACGAACCAAAGCCGGTACAGATGTGGTGTGTTTATCAGGGGGATGCACACGTGTCCGTTTTTTCTTTGTGTCGCCCCCCTTCCTTTTCTTCATTCGTTGTAGAGAGGTGGTCAGCCTCATGTCATAGCCTTGAATTCAATTGCATGCGATTAGTTAAGCGTACGTACGTAATGATTACACAATGCTGAGTGCATACCACTGAATTCCGTGTCTTTTTTTGTCTTCTCTCTCTTCTCTGTGCAGGTTTCTGTTCTTTGTCTGTGGTGCTGGTGTCGTTCTTTTGAGTATTCCTTCTTTTTCCACAAATATCTGTAAGACCCTAAACCAACCTTCATCCATTCAAAATAAGAGAGAGAAGGACTCTGAAGGAGAGAAAAACAATCAGTTTTTCATTCAATGTAATCCTCGGGGACCCCAAATTCCATTATTCCAGTAATTTAAACTACTGTTTGAAATCGGTTCTTAGTCATCTACTGAGTTATAGATAAGGTCTCAAAGAATCAATAAAGATATAGATAAATTTTAAATTTTTTACTTAACTTGAAGTCACTTGCAGGCGTTTTCATTTTCTGACAAGTCTCATACTGCTTAAGTTTAAAAGTTTGAAAGACTCAATGAAAGTTGAAAGTTTAAAGTTTAGGAACCATCTGTAACTCTAGCTGTAACTATATTTTTCTCTTTAATTGATTGATTGATTAATATGTTTAATCTAGACTTATTTTTTCTTAAGGAGTATGAACAGTGAAAACTTGAAGCTAGACTTGAAACTAACAGACTCTGACAATGCCCTAGACAATGCCTATAGGAAATATTATTGATTGATTAATATTATACAGTTCCCTAGCAGTAATATAAGGCTTAGCGTTTTCTATATGAATGTCTAACTCTTGTTAAATGATTCACGAAAAGTTGTTGAAAACCAACCTCTAGACCAATCATGATCTTTATTTTAGGTTAGGCTCTTCACTCCATAAATAAAAAAAGAAGAAAAAAAAAGAAAGTTTCCGATCTTTTTTTTCTTTTTTTATTTATCAACCAAAACATACATAGTTTTTGCAACACCCTGTGCAACACTCCTGCAATACTTGAACAACAGTTGTTTATCTGTTGACTGTCATGATAAATAAAAAAAAAATACATAAAAAAAAAGTTTTTCCGATCTTTTATTTTTTTTTTTTAATGTAGTGCGGAGCCTAGATTTGGGGTACTAGCCTACTACCAGGGTACGTATTTTTGGTACACAACAGACTTTTATATACTAGTAGCGCTATATAATTTTACAATAATAATGGAATCCAGTCATATCAAGTCGATGCTAGGAGTCGATGGTTTACATAGGTTTACATTGAATTGTTCCGGCATCTTCCCGCCTGTGAGTCAATCTAAAGGTTTTGGTCAATCATAGCATAATTACAGTACGCCATCAGTACGCCGAGAACATGTGCAGTATACGAACTCACATCACGGACAGACATCTCAGAATTACCAGACATTTACAGGTAGACATCTCAGAATCCATGACTGGTCTGACTCCTTATCGATCTCAGGTCAGTTGCAGAAAGAACCGCAGTGTTTGTGCATGTCTACTTGATGCAATCCGACAATTGGGCAACGAATTGAAGTCAAGAGGAGTGACTCAGCATGCACTTAAATTTGCATTGAAGCATTTTGCATGCGACATGCCAAACGGATGAACGACATACAATCTGACACAGAATCACTATAAGACCTGCACATGCAGCCTGGCACAGGGCAAATCGATCGATCTCGAGCTACCTTCCCACAATCCAATCACCGACCATTCCCACAAACTAGTTTGAACACACAAAGAGCATTAAATTAGATAAAGAACAGTCAACACTCGAAGAATCTATGACGCTCCCACCTCTTCTTACACAATCCTTGCAGCAAAGCGTTTGGATTGAGTTCCACTGTTTGCATGAACGCCAGCATGCACACGTCTCACAGAAAAGACACTCCAAGTATTCGCAGCTGCTGGAGAACTCTACGAACACACGCAGCAGCCTTCGCAGATGAGCAGAGACTGTATTAGGCCGGGAAATTCTCATGCCACATGCATCTCAGCCATTGATGCAAATGCGCTCTGTCCGACTGGAGCTCGGAACGTCGAGCCGCCATGGCTGTTGAAGAATCCGCAGTCAGGGACAGATTGGTTCTGTGGGGGTACGCAGATGTCTGGCAGTTCCCACACTGACGCGGAGGGCGCTTCATTCCTCACGTTGAAGAAATTCTGGATCGCCCACCCTTCGACCCCCGGGAAAGAGAAGGAGGAGTACACGGCTCTCTCATCAGAGTCAGCAGACGGGAGGGGTTCCTTGAAGGCGTACTTGAAAGGCCCAGCGGGAGGGGGGATGGTGGTGGTGGTGAACCATGAGGCGTTCTGGCGGTCCCATGGAAGGGACCCCTCAAACGCAATGTCAACGCTCGCACGGAGAAAGTCGGGACGGATCGGGTACCAGGGTTCTCCGAAGATGCAGCACGGAGGCAGGTGTTGGGTCTTCCCGAACGAGATCAGATAGGAGACGCCGTCCACGTTAAAGAACGTGCAAGGGAAATCGTTTCCGAAAGGAAAGACGTTCACGCAGTAGTCGTACCGCTCTTCAATCATAGCCTTTCGGCTCCAGTCATAGTAAGTGAACCCTCGCGTTGCCTTGAATGGAGGCTCCGGCATGCCATGGGCTAGCGGTGGGGCAGCTGTAAGAGGCGCAGTGTACTCCGTGAAGTTGCATGTGAAGGCTTCGGGCAAGACAGGGGGGGTCGGACTGGTCTCTCTTCCTGCTGCTGATGTGATAGAGGCCACACAAGCCATCAGATAAAACACACCGACGTGCATTGTCTGGATCTGAACAGTCCAGGCCGCACCGGCAAGAGGAATCGAAGGAGACGGGCGGAGACGGGAAGAGGAGACGGCAATGAATGGTCTGGTCCCAACAGAATTCAGAAAGGACGACTGGAAGGCACGCTCCACAGGAAATCGAGAAAAGGTACAGCTGCACGGTTGGACGTGAATGTCGATAGAAACCAGTCAGTAGTCATCTAGCCTGGCAATTATGGCACTTGCGGTCTGAGTTGTATGCATGGGCAGTTCATGTGAATTGAGTCCCCGTGCGTCAGGACGTAGAGCGTGCATTAGGTAATCTCAATCATAAATAGACATCGTAGGGACTTTCTATAGAGAAAAAAACAACAAATCTCTAAAAAAATAGATAGAAATCAGCCACACAAGTATAAATTTTATTTTAAATAGAAAACTTAGTAATGACCCACAAAAAGTATAAAAACACTCAAATGTCTGTTATTTTCTAAATTAAGTCTCTGCACGAGCTTCTGCACGGGCAGCGCACTGACCATCTTGCAGGCACCTGACGTTTCTGGGGTCTCTTCGGCAGATGTCACATGCATTGCGAGGCCGTCCAACGCCTCTACGGGGAGGCAAAGGGGGAAGAACAACCGAACAACTTCTTGCACCGCCACACTCTTTTACACACCCCCCACAACGAAAACAGCGGCCACACACATGCGCCCACAACAGGGGCAATCCATAGAGCCATGTTCCATCCTCATCGACCATCCGAGCCTTCCACTCGGGCCCATAGGTAAAAACGAGACCTCTCATCGTCTCTTCTTCTAGCTTCTCCATCTCCCCCCTTCCTATGAATGCGCCCCGCACTTGGATTTTCTTGAAAGGACGGGTCCATTTCATAATCCGCCCTCTCGCATATTCTATTGCATAAAGAGCACCTGTGAAATCAGCCTCCACTTCGTAGGAGACCGTCTGTGATTTCACAACATCCACCACATACACCCTCACGCTGCTTCTGTCTAAACAAGACAGCCACGGTGTCCCTTTCCCTGGCTCTGACGAGAAATGAAAGAAAAAACCTTTCGGTTTTCCCAAACCGAACACACGAGCAGCAGCAATCTGTTTAGCTTTCTTTCCTCCATCCCGTGGGCCTGCCGTTTCCGTTCCACACCATATCCGGAGAGTTTCTCCAGGCGACGTCACTCCCAGCAACACATAATTTACGTGATCGTCTCGGACTACCTTCTGGCTTCCCACTTCTACATCTCTTTCTCTCAAAACGCGTTCAACTTCTTCCCTCTCTACCCAGTCACATGTTCCTGCACTTACCCGCTGCCAACTTTCATAGAGTAAAGGAGGTAGAGGACGAGCCATCATCTGGCGGCGTAGCCGCCCCCCTGCTCCAGGCTTTTCTACACGCCAAACAGAAATGAAAAGATAAAAAATATCGCCATTTTAGCCTGAAAACAGTACGAATCGCATCGGAAAATTATCACGATCTCAGATCTGGTCTTCGTTTTGAATGTCGTAGCTTCTGTGCCACTTTTCATTTGAGATTGGTCGGGAAAAAGAAAAGAACAGAGAGAGACGGTGGCAACAGATTGGTATCCGTGCGACTGCATGCATGTGCAATGTTCTATGACGCACGCACGCATATGCCTGCATGGCCAGGTCAGGCAGCCATCCGTCTACAGTCACACTGTCCCATCCAAGCTCAAAAATGTCGTTTTATAAGTGAGATTACCTAATGGGACCCGAAGGCCGGAATTCTATGTACGCGAATGAAACGTACCGCGCGCGATCTCGCGGATGCCATGAATTCGATCGCGACTGCCATACATGCATGCTCTTTCTGACCTGTCACCGCGTCCGATCCCGTTTATTGTCTGCTCGACATTCAGGCAACCTTTCCTCGAAATTTCCATTTGAACTCGTGTTTCCAGAGTTCCATGCATTGCTCGGATCTTTAGCTCTATTGAATTCTTTTTCTGGCAATCACATCGCACTGAGCAACACAAAAGACATATATATATACTGCAGACTCGCCGGCGGCCTCTTTACCATGTTTGCAACAGCTGCTTCGTCCCCCGAAAGCAGCCCTTCTGGTCCGACCAGCACAAAAGCACATGCAAGCGAAATATCAGAGGCGCACAGGAGAAAGTGTTTTGAGCGACAGGTAAGAGCACAACCAAGGCCTGGGTTGTTGTACGGAGGTGATGCAAAAACGTGCAACTATATATATACCTGTGTATACATTCTTCTGCGTGTTGCGTCTGTTGCAGCTCAAGTATCTTGGCCCGTGCATCCGTCCAGTGGCTGGTGTAATCGCGGCTTTCTTGACAGTGATGGGACTGTTGGGAAAAGCTTACCTGACAGACCTGACGGGGGGGTTCTTCGGCCTCCTTTGCCTCGTTGCAGCCGTATCGCCGGAATTCTTTTTGCAAAAACGTCATTTAACTGCGGCGAATCGAGAGTGGATCACTTTCGCTGGAGTACTGGGGTGCAACGTGCTTTTGCGCTTTGGTATCTCAGTATGGGATGCTTCACTTCCTCTGTACCTGAACGGTCTCGGGCAGTCAGGTCTGTCGGGGGAAAATTGACTGACCTTGTTTAACTTTTCTCTGTTCGTTCCATGTGACCGTCTTTGAAATTAAGTTCTGTTGACTAAGGGTCTTTGATGCCATCTCCCCTTGCTGTGTATATGCAGCTTACTTCTGGAAACTTTTCCTGATGAATCTCCACTTCTCCTATTGGCACTTCATGACACTCAACTTGGTGGACTCGACCCTGTGGACGCTCAGCGGCGTGTACGCTGCAAGTCTGTTCACCGGAGAGCTAGAGAAGTACTCTACGGAGTTCGCATTTTATCAGTTGACTTGCGTACTTCTTCCTTTTCTGATTGCCATTGCACTCCGTAGACTTCCTCTGAAGTCCTTGTCCGAATCAGACTCGGATGCCGAGAAGGAAGTGCAACAGCGAGTCTCGGCAGAACAATCACGAGACGCCTTCCTCAGCTACATCATGCACGAGATGAGAAACCCGATGAGCGGGGCGTCTCTTCTTCTGTATGAATTTCTTGAATCTCTCAAAGAGCTCGGGAGACAAGCAATAGACAGCAACATGAAGACGAGCGCCCAGAAGAAGGAGGAGGATAAAGAGCACTCCCACCTGAAGAAATTCGCAGAGACTGCCCAGAAAGAGTCCGCACGACTCCGACGGCTGGCAGCGTTCATGGCAACCCAGATCGACAAAATGAAGACTGTCTGTGACGATGTTTTGCAGCTGGAGAAGATCAGTAAGGGAAAATTTGAGTACAACTTCGTTCCCACCCGCCTAAGGGACTGGGCCGAACGTGCAGCTGCACAGGGGGGTTCTCTCTTCTCCCCTCAAGGTACTCATCCGTCCGTTGGGGAGGACTCAGTCGCTCGGCGTCAAGGCACTTACCCTTCCGTCCGATTCGAATGGGCCCTGAGTGTCTCACCTGAGGCTGAAGAAGTCCTCTCCTCCCGCCCTCTTGGGGTTGCAGATTTTTCAAGACTCGAGCAAGTAATCTCCAATCTGCTCAGCAATGCCAAAAAGTTCACCCCCCAAGGATCCGTGCACTTGAAGTTTGAGGTGCGACTGCCGACACCTGCAGAGACGAGCGCTGCAGACAATTCCGAGAGCACGTCTCGGTCTGCCAGTATGCAGATGAAAAGGGCCGTTGAATTAGAAGCGAGTCGGTCTGAGGGAAAGGAGGTTCGTTGTCCATTCGTTGTTCTTCACGTGGCTGTGACTGACACAGGGGCGGGTCTAAGTCAAGAAGACAGCGGTAAACTTTTCAGACCCTATGGTCAAGTCAGGGCGGGAGAGTTGCAGAATGGGGGAGGGACGGGTTTAGGTCTGTGCATCTGTAAGAGTTTTGTGGAGGCGCATGCAGGTGGTAGTGTGGGTGTGGAGAGTCAGGGCAGAGGGGAGGGAAGTTCGTTTTTTTTTACAATTTTTGTGCCCGTCCTCGATTCATCCCACGCCCCTTCTTCGTGTATGAGTCCGGCGAGAGGGGGATCCCTCGGGGGAGGGGGGTCTCCTGCTGCTGCTGCTGCGTGTCCAGAGAGATCGTTTCCTAATGACACGGAGATTAGTCAGAAAGAGAAAGAGACGGAGAATGAGAAAGTGTCACCATCACAGGGCAGGCCGTCTCGTTTCTGCCGGGGTGTTGCATCTTCTGCTCGCACGCCGATGGTGTCCCCTCTCCTTCAGATGTCTGCAGAAGAGGTCCCCTCTCCCTTCCTCGGGAGGCAAAAAAGTGGAATTGCAGCTTCTCTAGAGAAAGAAGGAGAGTGTGAAGGCAAAAGGGAAAGAAAAGAGCAGAGAGGAGAAGGAGAAGAAGGAAGCCTACCAAGCAATTTGGAGAACGAAAAGAGAACGGACGCTGTCCCTCTCTCCATTGAAGAAATTCCAGTCAGTAGAGACATGTCTCCTTCCTCCCCTCAAATTAACTCATCCTCATCCTCCGCTGCCCTTCGTGTGAATCCAGGTGATCATCAACAGTCTGAGACCCCACAGTCGACCCCCGAGATCACATCTAGTGCCAAAGCATTCAGAGATCCAGCCAGTGTGACCACTAGTGCTCCAAACCTCACCGCCGACGTTCTTCTCGTCGACGACGACCGTTTCTGTCTCATGGCTGGGTCGGCAGCCATTCGCCGTCTCGGGTTTTCAGTGCACACTGCCGAGGATGGGGACGAGGCTTGTGACCTTGTCATCTCCCAAAACCTTTTTTTCAGATTCATCCTCACAGACAAAAACATGGCAAGGATGGAAGGACCAGAGGCAGTCCGCCGTATGGTGTCCTTTTTTGATGTTATTGAGAAAGAGACGGAGGGGAGCAGCATGGCCAAACCCCGCCCTTTCATTGTCGGATGCACCGGCGATGCGACGCCAGAGGCGCAGGCAGAATTTCTGAAAGCGGGGGCGGACCGCGTTATCTTCAAGCCTTTGCAGGCTTCCAAGCTTGCAAAAACACTGAGAGAATTGGAAAACAGACCACGAGAGGACAGAAAAGCGGTGTCTGGCAGTGTTTCGCGCAGTTCTAGAAGTGTTTTCTAACCTCAAGTTGGGCTCTCATGCAGGCTGAGGTGGTGGTCATGCCATAGCTACTTCGGATTGTGCAATTAAGTCGAGGTCCGCCGTCCGGCAGTGCATGGACCGCGAGGCACCCTAGGAAAGCATTCAAAGCAATCCTCTCCTCTCCTAACCTATCCTTGGCCGCAGTGTGGATGCCTGTTCGGCAGCTAGCTTCTCTGTATCACAGAATTAGACAGAATTTTATGTAAAAAAACTTATCCGCAACTACTGATATAGATATCAGAAAATAAACTAACAAACATTTAAGCATATTGATTGATTGATTGGTTCCGCGCTAGGCCTTCCCGCTATATCATTCAAAAACTATGGAATATGAATGACAGCTAGATGTAAGCAGTGCTACAAGCACTGTCAAGCAGTAAGTCACGAGAATAATCGAACACGACGATAATCTATAGAAGCATAATTTCTGTTACTACTTGACTATTAGTATTGTTCGTAACACAGTTCGTTATCTCGCTAGCTATCCAAGTTGGTATTTTAGCGAATAAAATACTCTTTAACAGGGGAGGGCATACATCATTTTAAAACCAAGCTCGCGTACATAATAGAGAGATCTGACACGACAAGCGTAAATACTTCGAATACATAGCCAAAGAGAGCGACAGACTAAAAAACACATGCAGTCGTTTCTTTTTACAATTAAACCTTTTCAAATTCAAATGATGCAGTGACCTAGGCAGTCACACGAGCACCCAAACACTTCGGCACGCGATGTACATCGTCTGGGTGAGTTTGGAGGAGATCCTGAGGCAGACTGATAAAGAGATGAGAAGACAGCAAGATCGAGAGAGACAGTCTCTCTCTCTCTCTCTCTCTCTCTCACACACACACACACACACACACACCCACCACGCACACGCGCGCCCGCCCATAGAGAGAGAGGCCCTCAGGATTAGCTGGGGAGGGAGGGAGACGTAGAAGACGTAGGGACAGGGAGGCAGAGCATAATTGAGATCGGATGGAGGTCACTGAATTTTGTGTTTGAGAGTATCACGCCTGTTGACGAAAAAAAAAAGAAACGGAGGAAGGAGAAAAGGGAGGAAAGAAAGCGAGACAGCACCCACCCACACAGATAGAGATAGTGTTTGTCAGAGGGGATCACTCGAAACGACCGAGAGCAGCAGTTTTCTAGAAAGATGACAGTGCAGAAAGCCCTAGGGGGGAAATTACAGCAGCATGCAGTCCGTTCACTCAAAAGAATTTCTCTTTCTGAGCGAGGCACAAAGAGCGTCTCACATTCAATTTGAGCACCTGTGGGATGTTCAATCGATGAAATGAAGTTTCCACTTCTAAACAAAAAAGCATTCAAATTGCGTCCTGACTCATCTCTTCCTCTTCTTCCGTTTTCCAATAGACGGTCCACCATCGAATGAGCTCCCACAGGCGGATGATAGAGTGCCCGGCACCGCTCCTCCCCCACATGCCCGCAGCTCCTCAGGCTGCCCGCCTGATGAACCGCCCCTTCGTTTCTTTTCACTCTGCCCCCGTCTCTTCAGAACATAATACTTTGCCCGCTCTGCTAACACATACTCACCTTCCTTGCACTTCAACGAACTCGCTCCCTTCACGTGCTCCCTCCTGTCCCCAAACCGTGACGTGTAGTAACGAAAAAGCTCACGGCGGAAGGGGAACACGTCAACAACCTCCAGCCCTGCGCTTCGTGCTCCCTCTTCCAGTCGCCACATGGAGAACTGCTTGTTGACCAATGAAGTCCACACCTCCCCATCTGGATAGGTGAGTGCCTTGGACGCGCTCTCAAAGTACAAGCGCAACAAAAGTGCGCACTCGTCCCAAAACGCGTCCAGATGGATTCGTCGGTTTGGACCTGGTGGTCCCTCTATCGGGTAGGGAAAATTGAAGATCACGCAGTCAAACTCCTCTCTCATCAGGTGGAGGTTCGTCGCATCAATGCCAAATTTCACTTTGGCACCAAAGTGCTCCAGCCTTCGGAGGTTCAGCATTCCTGGCGCATCTCTGTTCTCTGCACCTCCGTACAGACGCAGAAACTGTTTCTGTGACTCATATACCGAAGCAGTCAAACAGCTTGGGGAGTCGACGTGATGCACCAGACTCGCAGCGAAGGAGAGGTCGCCGTCTCCAACGACCAGTACTGACTTCTTCTTGGGCAGGAGTTTGTTCTGCTCTTCAAATTGCACACTGCCCTCGGGTCTGAAATGCTGAGTCGCTCGATGCATCGATGCCCTGCGCCCCCGTGCTGGTGCTGTGAGGGAAGCGAAGGAGCGTTCAGAGAGTCTGAGGCACTCGGAGACGGAGACCGCAGAGACCGAAGACGCACCCGAAACAACAGCGGACGGAGAGAAACGCCGAGAGAACGGAGAAATCATATTTTTACGGCCCCACAGCTGGATGCCCTCAGGTATCATACAGCCCTGCTGGGCTTTATTCAGGAGAAAAGCCGCCACGGAGCTCAGCTACCGAAAGGTGCCAGCTGACGGGTGGATACTGCTGGATCAGTTGTCGACAACTGCATGGCATATCATGACATCCCTCTCGGTTGAAAAATTAAAGCGGTAGGCAAACCCCCACTTGGTGCGGAGTCCGACAGTCCGACTGCTTTCAATGTCCTTCATGAATCATCGACTCGTTCGATTCTGCCAGTGGGATAGGAAAGAGACTGGAGTTAGTCAGCCTCCGTCTGGCATCCTCCGTCTACGTGCCCCCCATGCATGCCGTCTCATTTGTTTAGCCGTCTCCGCGTGCACGTCTCCATCCCCTGCAGAGCCGATTCGTCTTCATTCCTTGGACAGCATGACACCTGTTAGAACAGGAGAGTATTCATGAGTGTCCAGCTGTGTCCACGGCAAGGCGAATTCCGGTGCAGTTCTTCGGCATCAAACTTACAGCGAGTTGGGGAAATGTTTCTCAGAATCTGTCAGGAGAGGATGTTTTGAATTATTTCCGTCTCCGTTCTGTCTTCGTAACTCGGTTGCGGAGCCGTCTGCACTTCGCACGGCACCGTGCAGACTTACTCGGACTAGACAGCTAGCACGTGCAGTCACACGTGCGAACGTGGTCGGAACATCAGCAACCCTTTGGCATTTCCTCTCTAATCTCCAGGATGAAGGTCTTCTTGTTCGTCCTGAATGCCTTTCTTGTTCGTCTCTCCGTCTCCGATTTGGTTGGCTTTCTGCACCCTTGTTTGCAATCATCGCGAGGTGTATGCGGTCCTCGCAGCAGAGCGGAGTCGCATGCCTCTGTACTGAATGTGCAGCAGACGGTTGGTGTGCCGTCGAGTAAACCCGAAGAGAAAGAACGAGCCAAACAGCTCCCTCCAGGCCCAACCGACCTCTTTGGGCAGATCTCTTTCCTCTTTAAGTATGCGCTTCTTCCGGTGCGTCAGGTGTTTGCCGAGTGCAGAAGAAATTATGGGCCTGTTTTCTGTGTAAAGGCCGGTCCCACAACGCAGGTGTGGATCGGAAACTTCAAAGTTCTCGAGAAGATTTACGCCCTCCCCGAGTGCAGCGGGAGACTGGAGCTGGAGGGTCGCCCGTTTGGGGACTTTCTGTTTCGTCTGGAGGACCCGACAGAAGCTCAGAAAGTCAGAGAAGAGCAGGCTGCGTGGATCAAGCGAAACATTGTTGGGAAAGACAATTCGGCAGCCGTGAGCGAGGGAATGGAGAGTTTCTATAGCCACGTGATGAACATCTCGAAGGAAGGAGTTCAGGCAGTCGACTTCCCGTTCGACGAAGTTTCCAACAGCATTTACAGAGTGCTCATCGGCACTTTGTGGGGCTCTTACAGTCTGTCGGATGAAGAGCTCGCACGACTGCGCGACGCCCTGCACGAGTTCCTCCAATTCCGTCTCGCCCCGAACGAGAAAAAGAGAACCGCCCTCGCACAGGACATCCGCTCCATCATCCTCAAGGGACTGCAGCGTCTTTCGGCCTCCAACTCGGAGTCGGACAACGAGGACCTCACGCGCATCGTTCTTCCTCTCACTGTCGCGACCATCACCGGGGGTGTTGATGTTCTGCCGACTTTCTTTGAGTGGCTGGTTCTCTATCTTGCCTCTGACCCAGAGAAGCAGTCTCTTCTGAGACAGCTCGACCCCGTCAGTCCAGAGGGGCACGCGCTCTACCTGAAGGAGATCTACCGCTGTCTGCGCGTGTGTCCCTACTCAATCGGCATGGGACCTCCCCGGAGGACCATTGCTGACGTCACCATCACCCTCGACCCTCAGGACTTCGACAGTCCGGCAGAGGCAGAAGTCGAAGAGAGACAGTCCTTCACGATTCCCAAGGGAGCCCTCCTCTTCGCCCTACACCCCACGGTCACCGATGAGGCGGGACGGGCAGCGGGTGCGAGCGAGGAGGAGTATGGGAGGCAAGCCTTCGGCACAGGGCTCCGCAGCTGCATCGGCCGGCCGATCGCAGAGGGACTTCTTCCCCTTCTTGTGCACGACCTCTTGAGGAAATTTGAGGTGAGTTGGTCGGTCTGGAGCAGAGACAGGGAGGGCATGATGTTGCTGTGGTAGCACAGTAAGTATAGTACAATAGATGTGGCGTGGGATGCAAACCACAAAAGTGCGGTTCTTTCGCGGCACCCAAATTAAATTTTGTGATGGCACGTTCATCTGACCGCGCCTTTGTCAGTCTGTCTGTTTTCCTGTCTGCACATATGTCTGCTAGTTTCTCTTTGCAGAGGAAGAAAGGCCGCGTTTTTTTTGTTGACGGATCCGTAGAATGCCTTTCTTCTTTCCTTCTTTCTTTTCCTCCCTTTCTGTCTTCCTTACTTCCGCTTCTCTTTCTTTCTTTCTTTCTTTCTGCCCGTCTGGTCGATTTGAAAAACTGTCATGTGAAAGATTGTCTTTTTGCCCGTCATGTGAAAAACGTACAGACGAAAACGCACAAAATGCTTAAAAACCGCAATCCTTCTCCCCCGCTTCGTTCGTTCCTTTCTTCCTTTCTTCGTTTCGTTCTTTTTTCCCCTGCTCGTTTGCATTCGTTTCGTTTCGTTCACTTCTTCTTTTTTTGATTGAATGTTATGTCCTCTTTCTGTTCCTCCGGTCTTTCTTTAGTGCTTTCTTTCTTTCTCTTCGTCTATCTCTATGTTTTTTTCTGTCTTTCTTTTTCTTTTTCCTAGTCGGTGAGTCCTCAGACCATGCAGTCTGTCCGTGTGGACCTGTCTACTTGTTCCGGCTCTCTCAAACTGCACGCACCCACATGCCTTATCCTCTCTCCACTTTCAGAGCCACCTCCATGCATCTTGCGTGGGTACTTGAAAAGAATGGACGACGGAAAGAGGAGAAAGGCAGTGAACGAAGAGAGACAAAGACAGACAACGCCTCTCCTGCTCCGCTGCGTTCAGGTAAATCTGATTGCTGCCGACCCCGATTCAGACTCCCAGTCTTCCTCCGCTGCGTTGGGATCGGGGAGCCTGCTGAAGCAGTGGGTGCAGTCACGAGTTCCCTCTCTCGTTCGCACAAAAGACAGGGGCATGCTCTTCGCACCTGACAAAGTTCCGAAGATGGTCTTCCGACCTCTTCAGGTTTAGCGGGAGGGACAGAGGGGAATTAAGGGAGGAGGAGGAGGTTGCGAGTTGGACTGTCACACCTCCCTCCACGTGAGAAAAGGAATGCCTGAAGGCAATTACACGGTTGTGCCCTTTCGAGCATTTCTCTTTGATTGACGTCCTTTGAGTTAAAAGAAAGGAGAGGAGAGGAGAGGAGAGGACATTGGTTGACCCTTCGGATGGGGTTGCGATGACTCACTGAGGGAGGCATTCATTCATTCATTCATTCATTCATTCATTCATTCAGTCGTTTGAGTGGAGTGCAGGAAAAGCCATGCGTGAAAGAAGTGATGAAGAAACGAGGGCCAAGAAGACTGTGGGTGCATTTTTGCTTATCGAGGGTGTTGGTGCTGTAGATGACAAGAATTGCATGTGCTGTTTTTCCTGTACATTTTTTAAACAGACAGGGGCATCGTTTTCGCTCCTACGCAATCTTATTTAATCGTCTCCCTATTCCTCTCCCTGCTGCGGGGGACCCTGCATGCTTCAGCATATTCCCAGATCGATCGAATGCAGCCCCGCACAACATCGTGAGAACCTTGCGTTGGAGGCCATTCGAATATCTAAACACGGAGGCAAATAGAACATCTGTTCCACCCTAAGCCGCTGCATGCAGTCATACGAAAAAATGCAATTGCATTTTTTCGTTCTTGAGGAGGAAAGCGTACGCAGTCATATAAAATATTAAAGATAAGGGCGAAGGAAGACCATTTTGTTGTAGACCCAGTTCCAGAGCTAGAATAATACATAGCAAGACACAAAAACTTAAAAAAGAAAAATAGCAGAATTTAAAGTGATTTAGATAAATAACGACTGACTAAGCTAGCCTGGGTGATTAAGATGTATTCGATCATGCATCGGTTGACTCGGATATGATAGTATTTGAGTATCAGATGTTTTAATTAACTGAAATTTCAGCATGCAGTTACGTAGGTACATAAAGTGAAGTTGTAATTCTATCCAAAAATATAGTATGTTTGTTTTTAAAAATATTTAAGCAGTCTACTTGAAAAGCTGTAAAGCTATAGTCTTAAAAGTTAAAAGAATCTAAAACATTTAAAATTCTAGTTGAAATTATGAAAAATTAAAAATTCTAGTGAAAATTAAAGAAGGAATTTACTTCAATTTAGACTTAATTGTAAAGAATACATGTGACAGTGCTAACAAATGTATTAAAGAATTTTTGATGCTTTTTGTTTTGCGACGTTTGGGCGATGGATTGTTTGTTATTGAGTAGCTACTGTGGCAACAAATTGAATAAATGGAAACTCGATATTAAGAGTGTTTACAAACTTAATATGAAGTCACATATTATAGCCTGAGGAACAGGGCGCTGTCGCACTTCAGCCAAACCAAAGAAGAGTTCAACAGTCACGGTCCACCTTCAACCAAAGCGCGATGAGACCCCGCTTTACCCCGCTTTGTGATGATCAGAAGAAGAAGAAGAAGAAGAAGAAGAAGAAGCAGACAGATGCAAAGCCATCGAGATGCGTCGTACAAAGAATTGTCATCGTTCGCAGAGAATGGCCGGAACGATTTGAGCAGTCTCGGCGTCGTCACGGATACCACATAATTCATCCCTTCCAGACCTCCCCCCATACTCTTTTCACACTGTCCCGCGTCCCGGACTTAGAATTGCCAGGCTGCCACAAGCCGGTCCGGGAGTCGATTCAATTTTCTCAGATTCTGTTCTTGGTGAATTCAGCCTCCAAGCTCACCGCCCTAGTTTGATTTCTTCACAAAAAACTTGCGCCCACTTAGTGCAGCTCTGTCTTGTTCCACATTCTTTTCGGGCTCTGGTCTCTGTCTTTGTTTGACAACAGATAGACCTCTCCACCGGTCCCTTCTCCCAATCTGCGTTGGTGGCGGTTTTCACCAAAAAACAAAACACAAATAGCAACACGGAAAGACAATATTTTGGTGCAATCGCTGAGGTTACGGACAGCCTTTTCACGCCTCCTCAGCTCTTTCAGCAGCCTCGGCGTGCTCTTCCAAAGAATGTCTCCTGAAGTTGGACTTCTGAGTCCAGCTCCGGTTCGATAACGAGGACTGCGAGCAAAGGGCATCGCACTGCTTGTGGATCTTGTCAACTGCCTTGACACACGCAGCACAGATCATCGCTTGTTGGGGGTCCCTGCAAGAGATCTGGCACGTTTGCGTCATCTGCTGCTCCTTCATTCTGCACTCCTCGCACGTCATGTTTTCAGTATGAGAGGCCGACGCCGTCTCCGATTGCCGGTCTACGCCTGTCACTTTCCCGAAAGGCTTACAGCCACACCACGAGGAAGTGTCACTGCAGTCACAGTGGCAGTACATCGGCCAGGTGCACTGCCCCTCTGCACACTGGCAGTGCGCTTCCGTAGCACACGAGCACATGTCTGCTGCGACCGCATCGAACAGCCAAAGAGCTGTCAACCAACTGAGCCGCATGATTAATTCACAGAGAGGTTCAATCAAGGTACAAAGTGCTATATAATCACCGTCTGTTTCGTCACTTCTGGCGGCGTAAAGATCGTGTAATCGTGTACATTGTTCTAAGGAGCAGAGGCACCCTGTCAGAGGCAGTGACCGACACTGACCGTCAGTCTCGGCGTCAGAGGGTAGCAACTCTGCATGGGGCTCGGCGTCTCCGTCTCCGCGCGATGCGCACGCGTCTCTTATAGCTCGGCGTGCATGCAAGCTCTTGCATGCATGCGTTTTAAGCCTTTTGTGATTGACTGACCTTTCACTTCGTACTCTGCATTGAAATGGCAGTGTCAGATTTGGACATACACCCCCTTTCAAATTTAAACCAATGTGCTTCAGCGCGTATGCAGTACTTACATATATAGCTGCATGGACTCCCGTCTCATGCACCCGACATCCTGAAAAACGGGTGAGAAGCAGCAATTGAGATTCAATTGAGACACACGTTTTCCATCAAGGCTAACATCGTGACTCATCCACGCGACCCGGCGGTTTGGGCTGACATCGAACGACACACGCCCATAAAGGCCTCGGCTTTGTGAGTCGCTGTAACCCAAAAAAGCCGAAATGGGCCTTTGCGTGTCCTCCCCAGAGACACAGCTCCACAAAGGCATCCAGAGGAGCAAGCCGGAGCTAGTCGAGAAGGCCCTCGCTCGCAATCCCGATCTGGAAGCAAACCCTTGGAAATGGAAGAAAGGGAAAGGGAAAACTACCTTTTTGCAAATTGCTTGTTGTAAATTGCCAACAGAAGCGGGGTTGCAAATTGTACAGATGCTTGTCGAGAAGGGCGCGAACGTCCTCGCAACAACAGAACCGGAAAGAACGTCTGTGTTGATGGGAGCCATGAGAAGGGGGTACTTGCAGATGTGCACATATCTGCTTAGCCTCCCTGAGATAGATGAGCTGATTTGCATGGCAGACTGTAACAACGACCTGCCCCTTCATGTGCAAACTTTTCCATTGTCTTCGGGTCCCTGTTTGATGTCTGACGTCTTTCCCCCCCTGGTAGCCAAGTACAGAGAGTTCTTTCCTGAGGGGATTGATGCAATCAACCACAGGGGGGAGACACCGCTCATGCTTGCGGCCTTCTATGGCAACACCACTCTCGTGAAGATGCTGATGGACGCAGGGGCAGCTGCGCAGAAGTCAGACGAGTACGGAAGGACTGCACTGATGAGGGCGTGTGAGTGGGTGCAAATCGAAACGGTCAAGTTGCTGGTGGATACTTACAACTGCAGTGTAAACGCTGTGGACAGGGAGGGACAGGGGTGTCTTCATTACGCAACCTCTCCGTACGTGGATGCGGTTAAGCGATCTGAGGTTCGAGAGTTTCTCATTTCAAGAGGTGCAGACGACTCTCTGAAAGACCACAAAGGACGAACCAACTTGGAGGTGATCAAGGAACGGGCACAGAAGAAGAAAGAAGACGATGCGAAGTGGGATTACGAGATGGCCAAAATGAAGATGGAACAAGATCGAATTGCGGCAGATGCGATGCAAAGAGAACAAGACGCTGCGGCATTCGTGCCTGTGGGGTAGCCGTGGCCCGGATGGAATTATGGAATCTGCATTCAATTGAACCTAGAATTGAACTATCCTTTTTCTTCAAGTTGGAACAATGTCAAAAAGCTCTGAGAGGTGTCGGTGTGTCTGTCTGTCTGTCTGTCAGACTCTGTCTGTCTGTCTGTCTGTCTGTCTGTCTCTCTCTCTCTCTCTCTCTCTCTCTCTGTGTGTGTGTGTGTGTGTGTGTGTGTGTGTGTGAGTGCCAGTGTCTTAATTGGATCGATATAGATCGATATATATTATGATATACATATGTATTATATCAAATGATCATGTCTAATAAATGAGTAACATTTTATAATATTTAAATTAAATTATTAATACGACAATCTAAATATATAATGATTTATTATAAATCTATACACTTTCTAACCCAGTACATTACCTAGCTTATTGCATACCGCTGGTACGTACTGGCACCTGCTAGACTAGTTAGGCTACCTGGCTACGTAGTAGACCATTGAAGAGCTTAATTTTTACTACTAATTTTTTAGCTCAGGCTTGTCAGTGACTCAGGCGCGCAGTGAGTTAGATTCACATTCAATAATTCAAGTTACCCTTTATTACTAGCTTGATTATTAAGTTTTCTATACTAAGCACATTATCAAAGAGATGTTGTCTCGAGCTAGGTCTCGAGCCGCACATCTTACTTACTTGTACCTAGACTTGTACTTAATCAATACGTATAATTATCAAATTTCTATACACTACTTATTAAACAGTTTTATTACAACTTTTATAATAAATTTTATCAATATTAATACAGATTTAGTAGTTTGTTGAATGAACAGGATGTTGAAATAAAAAATTCATTTCAACCTACTAGTATAATCATTCAAAAGAGATCTGACCCACTTTTATTTTTTTGTACTCATGAATGTTGCTCACTCTCTTGATTTGCCTGAAGCGCTTCGTTGATACGGTCTCGTTCGTCAATTTCCTCCTGGAGGTTTCCTATCAGTTGGAGTGCGTTCTCAAACCTGAACGCACACAGGAATAGGAATAGACAGGTGCACGCAATCGATTCTTCATTTAGATTTTCAAGGGACACCGAGAAAGCCACAGAGAGAGCCTCTTGCGGATCGTACAGCCATTCACTCCCCCACTCTCTGTTTCTCTCTCTCACACGCACACACAGTCAAAAACACATATCGACACACACACAGTCTGTGTTACACACAAACAAATAAAAAAACTTAAATGCATGCATAGAAAAACATTTACAGAGCGGCTCGGACAGCCATTCACTCCCCCACTCTCTCTCTCTTTCTCTCACACACACAGAGGGAGGGGGGGGACGGCGAAGGATCGATCACTTTGCAACGAAGGACCCTCGGACTGGGCAAAGCCGGAACATGGAACAAGCCGCGAATTTACTTTCATCCCCCTCAGGCCATTTTTCTTCCGACTACAAAGGAAAGGAAGGGAAAAAGAAAACACTCTGAACGGCCCCGGTCAACAAAAACCTCTTCAAGAAACGCACATCTTCTCTCTTTGTGTCCTCCCCTCACTGCAGCCTTACGCTTCAATTTCGATAGAAGGAAGTTTCCCTCACTTCAGTGATCAACAAATACTCTTTTTCGAGAGACACACACCTTGCTACTGTCACACTCTCTCGACTGTTTGTCTGTTTCTTTCTTTCTTTCTTTCTTTGCCTGCCCTCTCTTCAATCAACCTCATGGATGGATGGATGCACACGAACCCCGGATCAATGGGCCGATGGAGTTCTGATGAAAGTTTCTCCGCTGAGCTGGGTGAGTCACACGGATTCTCTTTTCCTTTTTTTACACCATAGTTTCGCAATCTTCCATTTATCTGTTGAATGTATGCGTGAAATCCCATCAAAACAGATTTACTGACTGACTTCAGTTGTAGGTCCTCGTATGCCGACCGAAGAGCGGCGGTGGCACTTGAGGAAGTCCTCTCCCTCTCTCTCTCCTTTGCGAGTCTGCCCAATTCCCTGCTCATCCTCACACACTCAGCCTCAAACTCTGCACGCTGACGACTGACAGAGCCCAACTGCGCCCGACTGCGGTCAACCTGTCGTCGCAAAGATCCAAAAGCAGAAGCCAATTTCATCCTTACCGAAGGCGGCAGGAATGCCTGATTGTCCTTGTTGTCCCCTTGCAATTCCCCTGAAGGATCCGCTGCTGTGTCTGTCCAGACCCTAGAGGGACTCGGGGAGGGGTGGGAGTGGGAAGGCGTCACCCCTGCCATTGCAAGCAGAGAGTCGAGGTCGAACATCTCCCCCTGAACATATTCCTCTCCCTCCGTCTCTCCGTCTCTCTCTTCGCCTTCC
Source organism: Chromera velia (assembly GCA_018398765.1). Lineage (NCBI taxonomy): Eukaryota > Chromeraceae > Chromera > Chromera velia. The sequence continues at coordinate 64,649 of JAHBMJ010001162.1, read as the reverse complement.
ATCTCTCGCCCTCTCGTTTGGAGTGGGGGGGACGACGAAGCAGATGCCAACTTTGCAGGGTCATCAGAGAGGTCTCCGTCCTTTGACTGTTTCAGGGACACATAAGAGAGAGAAAGAGAGAGACAGAGAGAGAGAGAGAGAGAGAAAGAGAAAGAGAGAAAGAGAGAAAGAGAGAGAGAGAAAGAGAGAGAGAGAAAGAGAGAGAGAGAGAGAGAGAGAGAGAAAGAGAGAGAGAAAGAGAGAGAAAGAGAGAGAGAGGTCAAACGGGGCGAATCGGATTGGGGAAATAAACAGAAATCAAAAGAGAGAACAAAGGAGGGAGAAAGGGAAGGAATGATGGATGGATGGATGGATGGATGGGAGAGAAAGCGTCTACCATCAAGCTGAGTGTTTCGCTTTCAGTGGAATAACCTTGAAACGCTTCCTAGAGTTGCTTTTCGATCCCTCCCTCCCTCCCTCCTTTCTCTCCGGCCCCCCCTCTCTCCCCTTCAGACCCCGTTCCCCCGTCCTTTTCTGGAGGCCAACCGATTGCAGTCTCCCCCTCCTCAAGGCGGCCTCTGCCTCTCTCTCCCCCGCCGCCGCAGCCGCCCTCTCTGCCTCCAGACGCCGTGACACTTCTGCCTGCAGTTCCACAGCCCTGCGTTCGCACTCCTCTCTTGTAGCTGCAACCTGCAGGCGCACATGCCATGCAAGAAAAAAAAAGGGAAGAAAGAGATTTTGTTGGCTGCTGATGCACTCCGAGGCCGGCTGGAAAGGAAAAGAGACAGACCCGGAGACAGACAGCAAGACGATCACCAGCTCGTCAGAGAGCAATCCAGGTGAGGCAAAGAAGTCCTACAAGAAGAGGAGTGGCTGCATGGCGTGCATGGGTCGGAAACGAAGCACGTTTGTTTATGAGGATGGTCCTTTATCCAAAAGAATTAATGCGCACACTCTACAATGCCATCTCAAACAAAAACGAGGTACAGCTGCACATTTGAGAAAGATGTTGCTGCGGCTTTCCTGCATGATTATCCAGTCAGTAGGCGTCTCAATGTTTTTTTCCCCCACTGCTGTTGCTCTACGCTCTTCTGACATGCCCACCTCTCTCTGACAGGCCTGTACCCTCGCTTCCATCTCCTCTTCCCTTTTGTCCATTTCGGCGATCTTCTTTTTCTTGGCCTCCACTTCCGCTCCCAGAGTCTGCAGTCTCCTTTCAAGGTGAGAGGTCTCCGCCCTCATACCCTCGGCAGCCTGACGTTCTCGTTGCGCGGCCTTCTCCGCCTCTTGAGCTGCGGTCTCCGCCACCTCCAACTTCTTGCGAAGTGCCGCTTCTCCCTCTTGCCTCTCTCTCTCCATTTCCGCAATTCTCTGCGAGAGTGGGGCTGTCGTTTCGGCAATGGACAGCTGGAGGGCCTCTAGCTCCGCTCTGCATCGAGCAGAGTCTTCCTGCACGATCGACAGACAGACAGAAAAACGTTGAGGGAGGAAATGCAAGGAGAGTACAAGACAGAGAGAGAAGAAAAAAGGGAAAGAAACGACGATGACACAAGTGGAGAAGAAACGAGGCAAATTGACGGGACTCACGTTTTACCCATCTCTTCAAAGATCGGATTCGTTGTCTCTTCTCTTTCTCTCCTTCCCTGCATCCATCCCTCTATCTGTCAAGAGACCACAGAAAATGAATGGACAGGGTCTCTTTGTCTGCTGCTTTTAATCTCTTCGGTCTGGCAACTTTCGTTGGTCGTCCTTTCTTTCTCAGCATTTCCCTTTCTCTCTGCTTCTTTCCCCAGTTACATTCTTCAGAAGAACTGACCGCGGCCTCTCTGACTGCGCTCTCGGCGTTCCTCTCTCTCTGTTGCATCTCCACGTATGCCTGATCGAGTCTCTCCTGGATGTCCCTGTTGACTTCCAGAAGTTCGTCTCTGTCACGACGAAGGGAAACAACTTCGTCCTGGAGGGAGGTAGCGGCACTCTTTGCACCGCTCATCTCGCTGCAGGAAGACAAGAGCCAAAACTGATGACTGTATTTATGTTGAAGGGACCGACTGAGGCAGAGACCCAGAGAGACCCTCGATGAGAAAGACAGTCAGCCGGAGATTCATTCTCCTGCGTTGGCTGGCTCAGGTCAACCTTCATTTGATAGCTCAGTGACGACTTCTTTTTCGCCTCCCCGTGATTCATGCACGCACCGTCTCGTCCGCCCTTTTCCCTCTCTACCTGCACCTGCTGACACGCACACGCACGCCCTCGCTCCCTAATCAGAAGGTCCAAAACACAGTGAGACTGGGAGGCTGAGCAACCAAACTGACGCGTTTTCATTCTTGAGTTCTTTCAATTTCGCCTTCATTTCGTTCGCTTGTGCGGTGGCTGCTCTTTCTGCCGTTTTCAATTTTTCGAGAGAAGCCTCGAGATCTGCTATCTGCACACACACACACACACACACACACACACACGCACACAGAGAGAGAGAGAGAGAGAGAGGGAGAGAGAGACAGGGACGTTTGAGATCCTGAAGAGTGATGTGCGCTTCAGCGAAAACGTGTGACTGTGTGTGTGTGTGTGTGTGTGTATGTATGTGTTTGTTCGTCTATTGCGTGTCTCTGTTGGGGTATTTTTGTGGGGTGGGCATCAGTGTACGTGATACGTTTCTGTGTCATAATCCTCTCGCCCTAAGCGACTGACCTTTTTGGCCTGTCCCTTCGCGTCGACTTGTCCCTTCTCTAGTCCTGTACATCTCTCTCGGAGTCCCGTGACTTCTTGCTGCAGTTGTTGGCTCTTCGCTTGCGAAGCCTGCAGATATTCGAACAAGAATGAGATATCTGTGAAGCAATTTTGGGTCCCCGTCGTTGCGCCTCTCTCTGTTCGGACTGTCACCTGGACTCATTCGAGCTTTGTTTCTTTTTCGCTTCAATGGCCTTTGAGCTCGTATGCAGAAAGTTGACCGGGAGAAAACGCACGGCCAAAAGCGAGAGCTTGCAAAGCTTTCCTCTTTTGAAAAGTTAACAGCAAAATACAAAGCCTCGGTATCGGTCCCTGGTTGGTCTTTCTCTGTAAGACAACAAAACTTTCGGAAAATCCGAATTTCATCCCGCCCACAACGGCTGGACTTGAAAAGGCAAAGGAGACTGAAAGCAAGATTGCAATTCACAAAAGGCGCTAGCGGGTCAACAAACGGCAGCGACATGCTCTAGATCACGATGAAGGTCGCTGTTCGTCCCACCTTCCTTTGCAAAAAAAGCTTTCTGCAGCCATACATTCACCACAAAGAGGGAAGAATCAATCAAGAGAAGAAACCGCAAGAGCACCCAAACATTCTGTCCTTCTAGCGCCTCTTTCATTGTCTGACCTTCAAGTCGGCCCTCAACTTTTTGCTTCCATCCTCGATTTGTCCTGCACATGTCGGGTCACACAATCCATGCACAGACACCTACAATAGTTGCGGCCCCTCCCTTAACTGTGGCGGGATTGCGTACTTGATAGACCCCCTCTCTCTGTCCTAAGTCTCCCCTTTCTGTCCCCCATCCTTCTATCTTGCTTGCTCCCTTGCTTGCCTCCTTCGCATCAGGGATTCTTATGCAACGAAAACGCATTGCACCAATCTAGGCCTCCGCACCTTCTTGCCCCCCCCCCCCCCCCNCGGCCTCCCCATCCACCCACCGAGTCTTTTGGACATTTTTTGTCCTTCTTCCAGGTAGGCTGTCTTCTCTGATTCCGCCTGCGCCAATCGCCTCTGCACACACACGCGCCAACGAAACCAGAAAAGCACAATCGAATGTGACACTCTGACCACGGAAACCTCAGAGTGGATCAACCAATCACAAAACCACGACAACAAAATCAAACCACCGACCAACCCAACCAACCTCAAGGTCTTTCAGTTCCTGACTGCCCACATTAATCCTCCGAGCAAACTCTTCGACTTTTTTCCGGGCAGTCGCCAGCTGCAAGCAAGGAGGCATGCGAAGGCGCAGGGAGAGTCAAAGCGTGAGGACGCGAGAACACAATCTCCTGTGATGACTGTCAATCCTGCGACCAGAAAGACAGGTGCGCGTCTCTATTGCCCCTCCGTCAATTTCCCATTCAGTCAATCACCGAATCTCCCCCCAAAATCAATTGCAAAAGTTTCTATTCAGGTGCACTCTCTACCTCCCGGGTCCCCAATGACCTGTCGCTGTGCCGTTTCTGCTTTTTCTGCAGTCTTCTGCTGATCCTCGCTCGCTGCCATCAACTGAGCGAGGTGTTCCGCCTGCACACAGACAACCGAATCCGGGCACGCAGGGTGTGAGACAACCAATTTGAGTCGGAGAACAAAAGAAACGGAAGAAGGAAGAGCCTGAAAAAGCAAGCACACGCTTCGAAGTCGCAACTCTCTCCTGGGTTTCATACGACGAAAGCAAAGGATCGACATTTATTTCGAGAGCAAACCAGGTCGCAAGGCTGACCAGAGAAAACACAATGAGCAAACAGCGAGAGGGGGGAAAAGAGAGGAGCGCAAGGAGGCGGAAAAGAAAGGAGCCAGAAGATAGGCATGCACCCGCACGTGTGTGTGTGTGCACTAAATGCAAATCTCACAGGGAGACGGGTCTTCCCCCTTGCCCCTTGTGGCTGACTGACTTGAGATCGGAGCTGCTGCTCCCTCTGTGTCAGAGCCTCTCGGAGCATCTTGACCTCTCCCTCCTTCGACCCGTCTCCCTCTCCCTTGCCAGCAGGAGAGACCAGGGGGGGAATAAGCACAGAGATGGGACTTGTAGCTGTGTCAGTCACTTCTCCGGTGGCTTTGTTTCCTTCCGTTTGCATCGCAGCGAAAGGACTCGTGGCTGCATCTGCGAGTGGAATGGTTGCAAGGACTGCTGTGGAGACTGCAGAAGTGGAGGCAGCTGGAAGCCCTGTACTGCCTCCCCGGCTCGGGACACTGCCCGGGGCATGTGGATGAGAAGAAGAAGAAGAGGAGGAAGGATCGTGTGCCCCTCCCTCGTGACCCTCTGCGTCACCCGGAAGCAAGGTGACAGAGGAAGAAGAAGCATGACTGATCAGAGACCTTCCCTCAGCACCTGCACCAGCTGCAGCGTCTCCTGCAGCGTCCATCTCTCTTTCTTTTTCAAATCCATAAGAAGCCTTCTGTTGGGCAGGGGAGGGAACGGACGATGTGCCTCCTCTCTCTCGTCCCCCCCCAGGACCCTCTCCCCCCCCCACCGTCTGTCCCTCCTCTTGTCCCAGAGGCCCGACAAAATCAACAGACCCGAGCAGGAGTGCGTCTCGGGAGAGAGGGACAGTTGCATTCAATGCCCTGTTGCTGCTTGAAGTGGCAGAGGCAGAGGCAGACGAAGAAGAGGAAGAGGAGAAAGGAGCTGTCTCCTTTTCCTCCCCAATTTGTTCCCCTTCTCCGTTGAACTCCTCCCCCCGTCCCCCAAGATCTCCCGCGTCCTCCCACCCTCTATCTAGCAGTCCCAAGCCTAGATCCCTGGCCCCTCCCCCCCCCTGAGGGCTTGCACCGCTGTCTGTCGCTGTCTTCATCCCCTTATAGGCCGAGTGAGGAGACGGCGATGAAGCCGAGTGACTCTCCTCTGTCGGAAGACCAGACCCCAGTTGATCATACAGTCCAGACCCGAACTCGGATGCGTCTTGCTCAAGACCCACAGAGAGCCCCACATTCCCCCTTTCCCTTCCCCTTTCTCCCTCTTCTCTTTCGTCATGCGCACCACCACTACCACGGGCAGCAGCAGCGGCAGCAGAGGGACCCCCACCCCCCTCAATCGCATCATCCGCGTCATCCGCATCATCCAACACCACCTCCAACAAAGTGCTTCCCCACCCTCCCCCAGAGTCCTTCGACACCTCTCTTCCTTCTCCAGAAGAATCAATACCCCCCTCAACCTCGCTAACAGAGGGTATCCTTTCCCTTTCTTTCTCTTTCTGCACATCCCCGCCTTCTTCCGCGGCCACTGAAGCTTGACACGGGGCACCGAAGCCTAACTGGGACCCTGAGGTCTGCTTCGACACAAAGCAATCATAAGAGCGAGGACGAGACAGAATAAATGGGGGGCAGGAAAGGGGAGAAAAGAGAGTGAGTCAATAAAGGCAACGCAAAGAAGAGTAGACCTATCAGTGGCACTTGGTGCGTCAATTGGCCGAGTGAGTGTTGCATTCAAGTGACGAGACAGGTGCACGCACGGAGGATGAGGAAAGGAGAATGAGTGAGTCAAAAAGTCACACAACCATTCCAAAAAGGGTGCAGGAACACACACACGTCCAGGATGCCGGCGCCGAGAAGAACAAAGAAAGCCAATGTAAGCCACTCGAAACTTGCTCGTACGGAACAGTATCGCAAGCTGCAGGACAACTGTCCGGCATCACCCCTCTCTCGTTCAATCACACCAAGACTTCCGAAAGTCACAGAGAGAAATCTACACGAACAATCCCTCACCCCCCCAAGCACGTGAAAATCACCACCGCTCAAAGAAAGGCAGCCCCCCGCCCAAGCTCTGACTGTCCAACTGACTTACCACATGAGGAAGCCCATCTTCTCCCCCTTCCTCGTCCTCTTCCTGTCCCCTTCCCCCCCCGGAAGGAACCAGGGAGAAGCCCTCATGGTCGTCCAACTCGAGCGCTCCCACCGCCCCAGGGCTCCTCTCTGTCACCCCCTCTCCACTCCTGACCCCCTCCTGCCTTGATTGGGGGGTTAACCCGGCGCTTTGCAGGATCGAGGGAGACTTGTGCGTCCCTTTTTCCTTATCCCTGTGGAGTCCCTCAAACTCAAGACCGAATGAAGAAAAGAAATCCGAAATTTTCTCTCCCACCATTCCGGCCACCTGCTCGGCAGCAGCCTCAGCAGACGATGATAACGGACCCCCCGTCTCCTCTCCCCCTCCAGAGGAAACAGGAGGATCGGATGATGAAGGGGCAACAAAGGTGCTGCCCAGCATATCATAGTCACCAAAATAGAGGTCAGAAGCTGAAGAGAAGGCGGGCACTTCTTCATGCTGTTGTCCCGTCTCCTTTTTCTTCTGGTTCTCTGCCCCCCCTCCCGTCTCCAATTCCCCTTCGTCCTCGTCTGCGTTGATCTCAGAAGCCATTTGCTTAAACCCGATGGCTCCTGAAGCGGCAGAGACCCCTGCCTCCTCGGCAGCTGCAGCCTCTGCCCTTCTATCTTTCAGCGCATCGTCAAGGGTCTTGTCGAGGTTCTGGATTCCCTCCTTGGCGCGGTCTAGCGCCTGCTTGAACCAGGACTCCATCTACTTGCGTGTCGAACTGAACATGCGCTCCATCTACCTGCCTGCTTGTGTCACAGAAAACCTGTCCGGGTGCAACGATACGGAAAACAGAGATTGAAATCGTCTGGGAAGAAAACTGGATTGAAACTCTGCAAAGTCGGAGCTCTGCCTCTCCCCGCTACACTCCCAAAATACAAGAAAAAGTCGGACAACTAAGCAGACGATGCACGACAAGGTGCAGAAGCCCTTGCACTCTCACAATTGTCAGACCCAACTGAGAGTGTTTCCTCTTGCAACTCAGATTGCATCAGACTGAACTTCCAGTCTCGCACAAGTCTTCGAACACGAAGACCCCCTTTCTACCGCACCCAGGTCTTACGACTGCCTCTCGAAAGTCAGATCGGTGACACCTGCACAACCAGATTCACGCAGACTGTGTCAAAGGGCGTGCATGATCGAAAGGATAAGAATTCTATGTCAGTCTGTCGACGTCAGACTCGTCATGCAGCTGTTGCAATTGCGAGCCCGGATCGAGCCCGGCCAAGGCAGATTTCGTGCTTTTCGGCTCGCATCAGCCTAGCCAGCTGACGAGCTAGTCAACTCGCGCGTAGACGGATGCATGATGAATGGTCGACGCGTGCCCCGTGATTCGTGCCACCCGGCCGTCTCATGCCGACGGTCTCTCCCCTGGCAGACTATGGCTCTCTCAGTGTGTCCCTATAGCGCTTCCACGCAACGATCGCAAATGACACCATGCAGTCTGACATATGTCTGACATACGAGACTGTTGCTTGGAAGGACCTAAGGCAGAGTTGACTTCTGTTTAGCTTCTTACGACTGGTGGCCGGAGATACGTCCTCCTGCGCTCGTGCGACTGATAAGATATCGATGACGGAGACGGGTGACGACCTGCTCGCTGAACACGCAGAGCGGATTGCCGTGTGTGCATTCGCAGGTATTCAGAGAGCGTTTCCGAATTATGAAGAGAAGCCTCTCGAAAAGTTTAAAGTCTTTTTTGGATGTTATGACTGGCATTCCTCAGTTCATTCTCACTTTCTTCTCTTCAGACTTCTCGATCTCGGTCTGCTCTCTGAGACGCTGGCATTGCAGCTGAGAGGCCACTTCAAGCAAACGCTGACGAAAGAGAATCTGAGCGTAGAGGCCGAGACGATTCCTGCGTATGAAGTCCCATACGGCTGCGCATGGGTCCTGAAGCTCTTTGCGCAGTTGAGGCGCCGTGTAGTCCCACGCGCACCCTCTGCCGAGGCTTTGGATGCCGCAGCTGTCGAAAAAGCTGCTGCTGCGGGAGATAATGAAAAGAAACGGTTTTGGGAATTGTGTGCTGATGTGGTGTCAAACGGAGAGGCTTTAGAAAGCCGGGCTCTGGCATTGATGGTGCAGTGGGCCCAGAACTTGAGGGCCCCGGACAGGACAGGACTGCATGACAACACGGCCTTCGGGTTGTTCATGTGCCAGGAATATTTGAAAGTTTGGGAACGTGTGGGGGGTGAAGTGAAAATCGACCTGGGGAGGGGCGAGATTGATGGCTCCTTTGTCAACGAAGCGGCACGTCGACTCTTTAGATCGGAATTGCTCGATCAAAGCTCGGTCTGCCCTGGAGCATGCGACTTCTTGCCACCTGCGTTGATGGAGACGGCGCTGATGGCGCGCGTGTTGGATATCAGTGAGTTTCAGGAGTGGTTTTGCAGAATTGGGGGGGGTTCGGAGTCGAATTCCAAGCAGAGTCACGGGGACCGTACCAGCACCCCGTGCGAGTGGCTTTGCTGGGTGCCTGTGTGGGGAGACCCTGAGGACCCTGGGGGGAGTCACCTGATCGGGTTGAACTTCTCCAGGGCCTGGCTGCTTTTGGTCCTTGCCAACCATCAGCATGCCTGTGCTGCCCTGGGGGGGTCTTCAAGTTGGGGGACAGGCGATACCCCCGGGCAGGCTGCAGTGTTGGGGCTCGACTCGGGTGTTCAAAAGGGGACAGAGCAGATGGAGAAGGGGAAATCGAAGGAACGGGAGACGGAGGTGGAAAGCACCGTGCAACTCACGGAAATGGGTGGAGGGGGGGAGTCAAGGGGAAAGACATTGCGGGGAGAGCACGTAGGAGAAAGAGGGGTGCGATTGGATTTTGAGAATTCGCCTGTCATGGAGCAATGTCGTCGGACTGGGTTGGAACACGTAAGGGCTTCTTTGCCTCTCACTGCCTGTGGGGGTTGGATGGGTGACCACTGGACGGGAACGTTCGCTCTGTTAGCACTTGAGGAGTTAAGTTGCATATATGCAAAGGGAAAGCAGTTGATCGAATAGCCTCAAGATAATTTGTCTAAGTCTTTGTACGTACCAGCCAAGCCTTAGAAACATGTTCGGACTGCTGTACTAGCTGTTGTATCGATTGATGTAGACTAACACCTACACTAAAATACCTAATAAAGGATCTTAAAGGTGTTATTTCATATTTAAATGTTAAATGCATTTCATCTAGCTATGATCGATATTGAGTACATTAAAGTGCAATATATGAATTATGCATTATTATTAGTATCCTACAAAAAATTATGGAAATTGATAGGAAACCTCATGTGGGAAATCTGCTTCCAATTTTTATTTTTACGGGAAATCAACCGGATTTCCATAAATTATGCTTTCAAATCAGACTTTAGAACCTTCATTAATTTCACTTTAAAACTTTACAGATCACATCTAGGAACTCATCGTATCCCTAGTTGTATCCTACATTGTATTATGTCCTATATCGTTTCTCGAAAAGAGCTTTGTACCAGGCTTTGTGTTCTCTTATACATGGGGGCCATAATGGGGCTTGTATGCCAGTTGCACTTTTTTATATCTAGTTTTTATATTTGTCTGCACTCTAGTTGGCGCTCCAATGTATCCATGTTTAATGACATGTTATCCAGACTGGTCATGCATCAAGTCGTCCTCGAAATTTTTCAGTTAGTATGAGCCTCGAACTAGGCCTCGAACCTCGCAGACCCTTTTAAAAGAACCTTCCTGGCCCTGTCTCGGACAAGCAGGAACATGCAGGAACCATTCAATCACAAACTCAGAATGCCTCATGCATGCAGCCTCAGAGTGTTACGGACTCCCAAGTAGGCTGTAGTAGCAGGATATAACTTCCAAGTATGTCTTGCCTGCTACAAGCCTATACTTGGTATAATCTAGGGGGAAGAAAAATAAAAGTGAAAGGAAAGGAAAAAAAAATTAGGGATGTAAGTAGAGATCCTAGTAGAGATCTTGAAAAAAAAAATGACCTTGAAGTTTTAATGGGGATGTCCATACCTATTGAATAGAAAAGACTGTTGAATTTTATTATGAAAGAAAGAATGGAAGAAGGAATGGAAGAAGGGACGGCAGAGCAAATGGAAGAAAGAATGAAAGAAGAGTTAGAAGAGCCTCTTTCAGGGGCCTTGACGGGCCACGGCATGACATTATCCGAACGGAAGAGCCTCTTCCAGGGGCCTCATCAAAAACAAGGAAGAGAAGGAAAGAAAGGAAGAGAAGATGGAAGGAAAAAGAAGAAAAATAAAATGAAATAAATAGAGACCGACCAGAATGGAATACAGAAAACGGAAGAGGGAAAGGAAGAGGCGTTGGAAGGAATAGGGGTAAAATCAATACAGAGGAAAGTAATTATGGAAATCCTTATGGAAGAGCAAAAAGCGAAAGACTTGGATTTTTCGAAGAGCAAACAGAACGAGATATTGAAAATCAAAATTTATCTTGTCATTTCGTTGGATCCATCTCGGACAGAGGACTTCCGACATCCATTCTCCAGCCTTTGAGAAAACTTCCGAGAAGTGAATCTTGAGTGACCTCAGTCTCCTAGCTACCTTACCTTCAGCAAAACGCTGCTAGAGTTCCGAAATCAGATAAGAAGTCCATTATACATGGTGACTTGCCAGCTTCAAGCTTCTGCTGTTCCAACAGCAAGCAGCCTTCTGTTTTCGGAAAGAACCGTCTCCAGACAGAAACAGACCGTGAAACACTGTCCAATTTCCGGATAGATGCGTCTTTCCTTGTCTCTACACAGAATCCCATCCAAACCAGAGTGCACCGTGAAGCGCTGTCCAATTTCCGGACAAACATGTCTTTTCTTGTCGTTGCCGAGAATTCCATCCAAACCAGACTGCACCGTGAAGCGCTGCCCAATTTTCGGACAGACGCCTGTTTTTTTGCCTCTGCCAGAATCCTTTCCAGAAAAAACCATACCGTGAAGCGCTGCTCAGTTTTCTGATAGAGAGACAAGGCACACGTTTCCTGAGGTACGAATAGAAGGACTTTCAGTCACGACTAAAAGCACATCGATCCTGCCATCAGTCGCTGGGTCAACGATCCCGTTACCAAAACATCGTCGCACTTCCAACCACCGTATTTCCTGTACCCGAGAATAGTGTGCCCGACTGAAGAGGACCTTGAAGCGGCATTCTAGTGGGGACAACGCTCTCCTATGTCACTCTCCGTAAGTGAATCCTCACAGTCGGCCCCAGCTACTGAAGAGGCCTAGAGTGGCAACCACACTCAGCACGGTCCGCATTCCTAATCTGAAGGCACCGAAAACAACGCCCTGCCCTTACTCCCAGACAGGAAATTCTGTCCAGCACCGTCCTACCGGAGACAACCGAGGACCGCTCTTGCCCCTTCTACCTCAAGGAAACCTGCAAAACACGGCCTCGCCTGAAGATTCAGAGAGCCCGCGCACAGACAATACTGAAGAAGAGGACGCATTCCTATACTGTCCTACGCCCGTAGCTAACCCACTCCGTCATTTTACTCCTGCCAGGAACCCGTATCTCCCCAGTGAGTTGAACCTCCCACCCACTGGCAGAGCTTATACTAACAGACCACTCAGCCACCTCCCTGCCCAGTCTTGTCCTTCTGACGAATCTGACGTGGAAAGAAACATCGACAGCCAGGCAGGCCCAAGCATCATTATCTATTCCCCTCACAGTACTCTGTTTGTAACGGACGGCTCACACAATTGTAGGCCAACCATCTATCACACGGAAAACCGGGACCCTTCAAGAGGAAGAGGATTCCTGCCTGACCGACAGTGAAGTCTCTTCTCCAAGCATACAAACAGCTGCTTTCCAATACGACCTAAGAAATCCCGTTGTCTAACTGTACGCTCCTTATCACACGACACACAGCCCCAAGTGATTCATTAGAAGGCAAAAAAAGAAGATCCCCACCCACTACGCTGTACCGGAGAAATCGCTGCTATCGAAGCTTGTATTCCCATCCACACCGATATACACTTCACCCCATTCCTCCCATATTTTTTTTTAAAAAAAGAGACCTATCGGAGCGATCTCTACCGGCTTCCCCACTACTACCCTTCGAAGGAATCAGGGTGGCCTCACACCTCAAGAGTCTCTAAAATCTCAACAGGCCTACCTTGAGGATGAAAAGTACCTCACGGCCCCACAGTGAGTCTCTGCCTGCCTAGGTGCGAACCCGATCAGACTACTCCCTTCATCTATACGCACTGTATTTGAAACTGAAGAAACAAAATCCGGCGTGAGTAACAAGCACACCCGCACACCACCCCATCCAAACAACCATCCCACCCAACAGTTCCTGGGCTCCGCCCCTATTCATCGACTTATATTTCCCTCTATTTCCCCGTCAAGAAGCTGTACCAGCAGAGCGGAGCCTCAAACTGAATTTCCCCATTGACTCAGACACCACCATCCTAGTAGATGTCCCCTTGGGCTCAGGTGTCGGCCCGAACCTCAGTGACCTCAGACCACTAAGCCCTCGACCTCAGCTACACACAGACGGCCTCCCCTTCTCAACCGGTCTGGACTTTACACTGTAGGGCGTCTTACAGGTGCTCATCAGAGAAGGAGTGCAAGAAACTCTCAGGGACTCAGCCGAGGTTAGACTCTATCGCGTATTAACAGAAGCTTTGGAAGGGACGATCAAACGAGAAGTCTGGACTTCCCTTATAGAAGCCACAACCCTCCTTGCCAATCTGAGAAATTACAGCGAGTGGGAGGCTGCTCAAGTGCAAGCTTCCCAAGCCTTGTACCCAACACCCTTCCCGCCAGGCAGTGTAGCTACCGCCCCAGCACCTTCACAGTCCACCGGGGCTACCCAGTCGCACCCTAACTTGGTGTCATGGTGGGACCAGAATCTGTAAGGGCAGCAAGATTAAGAAAATTTTATAGTATTCTACCCAACAGCCGCAGGCGCTACCTCCACGGTTCCGATAAACCTCTAAAAGCAAAAGAGAAAATTTGTGAGCACAATGGCCAATACCAGGGCTCAAGCGAAGAAAAGCGGGAATGCCCAAAACATGGGGTAGAAAAAAGGGAAGAGACTCCAGTCTGGGTTGCAACAAGCACCCTTGAAAAAGAAGCTCGGACAAAGAGGAGCAGGGAAAGGAGAAGACGGGAAGAAAGGGGTTCAACAAGCTAAACCAAAAGTATCTAGGCTACTTAAACAAAAAGAAGCAAATGAAGAACAGCCCGCAGGGGGTAGAAAACGGAGGAGAGAGCACGTTCAAATACAAAAAGAAGATGCCCAGCTTGTCAAGAGTATAGAGGAAGATGGGGAGGAGATTCAATCACAGTCCACCTCCCCAGCGGTGTTATCTGAATTAAAGAACACGGGAATTGCCATCACCAGGACACCCTCAGGGAAGCTGTTGCTGCGTTAAGTAGGATCCAACGTGAATAGAACGGACCCATCAAAAATGTAGAGGGGGCTTGTTGCCACCGCTCTTCCACAGGTCGACCTTCCTCGAGTGCGAATGGACTTACCATCATTTGATAGAAATTGAATGAAGGCAAAAAGCTTTTGGAACTCGTTGATGAGGTTGAATGAGAGGTTGGGGTGGACCTTCGAGAACCTTAGGGACATCTATCTCTCGACAGCGCTCATAGGGCCTACAAAACAGTGGTACGAAATGCAGGTATCTGAGCGATTGGAGGGATGCACAACAGCTGCATAACTCAAAGAAATGTTCCTTACAAGATACGGTATCGATGAGCGGGAAGCTGAACGCAAGAAAAGAATGCTTCTTCAGATAACTCAAAACTTTGGAGAGAGTTCCTCTGACTATGTCACCCACTTTGAGGAGCAGTGCTCTGCCGTAAATCAGAGCACTGACGACCCCACCGCCTTAGAAGCTTTCATTGAAGGCATAGAGGATGGCAAGCTTCGCATTCAAATGGAAACCCGCACTAAGTCTTACAGCATATTTGAAGAACTACAGGTGAACCTGAGGAAGTGGGAGGACATGGTGAGGAGGAAGGAGGGTCGACAGGAGATGGCAAGTGGGCGAGGTAACAGACCTGTGAAACGCCTGAGGGTTGCGGCGATAGAAAGAGAAGAAAACCTCCAAACGATCGAGAGCAAGGACCTTAAAAGAGGGGAAGATCTTGAAGTAGACAGAGTATGTACAGAAAAGAAAGATCCGAGAGGGGACACCTGGTTCCTTCTCTAGTTTGTGGGCTATTCACAGCCAGAGTAGTGTTATGAGAATGATTACTCGTCCCCAATCCTGATTGACCACAGCTTCCATCAAGAGAAGAGGTGTCAGGATGAAAGACGGAATCGATGCAGGATATGGGAAACAAAAATGTTCCAAGCAGTTCGGCTGAGTAACTCTGCAGGCAGTCAGGCAGAAAGCAACCAAAAGAAGGAAAAAGGGTAAGACAAAAAGAATGGCAGGGGACTTGGTTTACTCAGAAGGGCAAGAGAGGCAGGCGAACGTAGTTGTTCACATGATGAGCTGACGTCAAAAATCAAAGGAGGGTGCACAGTCTGGTTCTAATGTTCCCTTCCTTTTGTATCTCTATTCATGAGGTGTTCGATTTCCTACTCCAATAGGCTCTGCCCAAGCTCCTTGTTTACGAGTATCAGATAGACCGAAGGGATAAAAAAGTCGGAAGGAACATCACCACACTATAACAGCTTGCACAGTCATATATGGCATTGCGTGCTTACTGCATTAGTTGGGCAGTGCGCTGAGTTGATAAGGGTCGAATGTGTGTATGCTTCACCTTTTTTATGGATTGTTCACAGTGCAGAGCAGGGCAGAGCAGAGCAATACCACCGACTGAAGAGAGCCGAATCGATGAGCTAACTCCAGGTGCATGAAAGTGAATCAATGAAAACGAGTGGGAGTGAGTGAATGAATAAGTAAATGAATGAAGGCAGGCACACTTTCGAAGAATGACGAGGGAAGTGAATGAATGGTTGGATGCATAGACAAAAGAGTGAGTGAGTGGGTGAGGGAGTGAGGAAGTGAGTGAGTATAAGTAAGTGAATACGTAAGTAAGCGGGCGAGGGACTAGACGGATGAACACATAAATGGATGAATGAATCAATGAATGAATGAATGAATGAGTGAGTGAGTGAGTGAGTGAATGAATAAATGAATGAATGAATGAATGAATGAAAGGGTGAATGAAACGAGATGAAAGGAGTAAAAAGAGGGTAACCAAAAGGGGCGGGATGTTATGAAGAAGCCGTCTCTTATTCCCTTATTCCTCTCCCTCGTGCCCTCTTTAACACTACTGCATGCTAATGATCTCCTCTCTTCATGCCTACTCACCGCTGGTCCACGTCTTTTCACACGAGGGTCGATTCGAAACGCCCACGATTGCGTTGCCCAAGCAACCGAAACTGGCTGCAAGCAAAGAAGTGAAGGAATTGCATACATATGCACGAGAGTGAGGGCGCATCCATTGCATAACAGGGAAGGATGTAGATTGAAGTACGGGAAGTTCAAGACCGCGCCTAAGTGAGCGAAGGACTCAAACTCTTCGTACGTAAAGAGAAAGAGAGAGAGGCACAGTCTGAGAGAGAGAAAGAGGAAACGACAGAAGGAAAACAACAAAGGGAGAAAGCCCAGAAAGAGGAAAAAGCGAGAAAGAAGGCGTTGCTTGAGAAAAACATAAAGGCAAGAGAAAAAAGGGTAGAACTTGACTCTACCCAGAGGGACAGCTCAATCGGAGGCTCCCATATAGAGGAGTGGGTACACGACTACGCGAGCGCCGAAAGACCCAGTCTTCATGTATTGAGTCTCGCCCTGATTGATGTATAACTGGTACCATAAAAATGATTGGGAAAGAAGCGAAGGCCAAGTATAAGAAAAACAAAAAATGGAAGGGCACAAGGCAGCAGAATATTTGCCAAGCAAAGTGACAGAATGGACACACTTAAGTAAGTAGACGACCTAACGTCACTTGTACAGGGAATACAAAAACGCCGCCGAGGGACTAAAATGAAAAGGATAAACTGATACCATCCTGCAAGGAAGAAGAAAAATGGGGAAAAGAATTCATTAGGGAAGAAAAGAGAGGACTGCCAAAATGGGAACAAAGGCAAGAAGCCAATGCACAGACTGGGAAACAGAGAAAGCAAAGCCGGTTAGGAGGACAGCACAGCATGAACATCGAGTTTCAAGTGTTCTTAATTTTCCCTTTCTTCTTATCTTTCTTTTGACCTAGCTAGGAAAGGGAGACGAATGAATGAAAAACGAATGCAGAATAGAGTGCGTGATATCAAAAAGATGAGAGAGAATAGAGGGAGCGTCTCTTTTTCACTATCTGCTTTACCTCAAGTAAGGCCTCACTGTCTCTGCATCAACAAGTGCTGTGTTCACGATGTAGCGCTACATAAAGCTACCTGCCACCACCGAAATATAATTCCCTACACGACCATCTTACAAGGAGTGAACCGACCGTCCTCTGAAAACACTTGAGCAATAGCCTCCCACCGGCACTGTTCATCCGTCCACATCAGATCGTTTCCCCCATCTCTGTACAGACAATGCATACACCGTCTCCATGGGTCAATCAACACATACCTTTCTGTCACAGACGAAACACAAGCCGTGGCACACCCATGCTGAAGGCTCAGGACTGACTGAATGTGCCCCACAGAATACTTGACCGAGAGGCTCTTACTTGAACTATCCGTCCATCTATATTAAATCGTTTTTATACGTCTCCAAACCAACTGCACATGCTGTCTCCAGGTTGCCAGTCTAGGTTGTCAGTCGGCACATACTTCTCTAGCTCTTACAGATGGAAAAGAAGCCATGATAAACCCATCTTTAGGGCACAAGGCTGACCAGATGGGTCTTTCAGAATACTGGAGCGAGAGTCTACATCATATCCATCCGTCTACATTGGGTCGTTTTCCATGACTAAACACAAGCGAATCCGTGTTCATACAGTCGAGAACGAGGTCGTAGAGGCAACTTCGCACCGTCAGCTAGATTGCCCTAGTAACCTAAACGAACAAACAGTTGCAAAACCAGTAAGTGAAGGACCTGAGCAGCAGAACAATAAAAGAGGAAAGGTGAGAGAATGATGGGAGTGGTAAGGGAAGTAGTGAGAGGTATAGGAGATAGAAAGATGTATGAGAAGGGATAGAACAAAACGCAACAAACTTTAAGTAGAACTCCGACATGCACACAGGTATATATGTGAGCAGAAACGACACAACCTAATGGAATCAAACGATCGAGTATGAGAGTTCGGAAACAAGTGAGAGGGCTCGTTTCATGGAGAGATAGGTGGGATGACCTAACCTCTGTTGAAAATAAAGAAACAAAAGTAAACGAGCGTGAGGCCTCAGAAGTGAGTGTGAGGGCTCGTTTCCTTGAAAAGAAGTGAAGACTTCATCTTGTCTTAGGAACGCAGAGCACGAAATGTTTATAGAGACGAGAGATCATGTTGACCTAAAAGAAGGCTATCAACTCTTCAGGTCCTGATAGAAAAGTCTGCACACAATTACATGACACACAGAAAGACGAAATATTATCTAGTGCACTCGAAAGGTGAAGTCTGGCCAGACAAAAACATGTATATGGAAGACCCAGAAAGTGAATGTTCATGGTAGAACACAGTAGTTTCAGACATACAGCCAGATATATATATAATCACTATGGGCACAAAAATACATGTTTTTATATATAGAATGTTCTTTCAATGCGAGGCACGTGAGTATTGAGGCTTACTGACTTGTGGGGGGGCCCACCCGTGACCAGTAAACCGAAAAGAAAGCGGCCTCATGCACAAAGAAGTAAAGTAGGGGAGCACTGCTGGCCCATGAATCCCTGTGTTCCTCTTGTGTGTGTTTGGAAAAAAGGGCCGCTTTCAGATGCAGGGACGAGAAGAGAACTTGCAAGTCGATCAACAGGCACATGATGCAAAACATTCCAGAGCTACTGACCTGCTGATGTCGATTCGCTGACGATCGCTGAAGAAGCCATATAAGAAGGGGGAACAGGCCGATCACTACGTGGAGAGCATGCCTCGTTGCGTATTCAGTCTGTTTCGATCTCTCCCCTAGATTACTCACCCCTTTGTGTCTGCCGTGTATGCTACTGTCTGCCATTCACTCTTGCTGCAAGAATGGCTACACGTGCAGTGAAAAAGAATGCAGCAGAACAAGAAACAAGAGGTAGAACGCCCATCCAACTGACTGACACTAACCTTACAGTCTTATACAAAGGAGACGGCAGACTCATACAGTCTTGCACAAACGATCCATTCACCCAAAGATTCTGAGATTTGCATGCAGACTGCATCTTGAAAAAAACTGCAACATTCTAGTGATTCCATAGTGTCACGTCCTAGAGAAGAGAATCAGCAGCATCTTTGGATATATGAAGCACTCCATTCGTATGTGTCTGAAGAGAACACGCTTTCCGAAGTACTGTTTCGCCACAAAGGGAGAAGCAAGCATGGCCGGGCGTTTTATCAGCAGACTGAGTAGAGAATGCATGTATGCGCAGGCGTGCACACGCAATAGCTTCGCACGAAAGGAAGCCTTAGGCCACTGAGGGAAACGAAATTTATATTAATATTATGTTAAAAAAGGAAAGACGTGCTTGAATCGTCTGCAGTCATATTCAAAAGTCTCAGGAACTCAACCCGGCTGTGTGGTAGACAGGCAATTGTTCTATCTGAAGCAAGAACACTGCATGACAATCTGTTTGCGAAGCAGTGAGAATCGAAAAGATGAGGGGTGTGTAGAAGGCTACATGCGTTGGCGTCTCTGGCTGTTTTGTCTTCAGACTGAGCCCGCTGTCAAGACAGCTGCACCACAAGGCCGCCTCAAGGTCAAAAGAGAAAAATATAGAGTTCTCATATTTTTAGGCATGCGTGCAGTGCAAAATGCCTGCAACAAGTCTGCAGGCCGCCTGAAGATCGGAAGTGATAGAGAGGAAGACATGTGGTCTATATAGTATGCGGTTAGATGACGGCGGCATCACTGAATTTCGTTCTTTCCATTCTTTTATATCTTCTCCCTCATGTCTCTCTTCTTTATCTCCTCCCTCGTTCTAACTCTTATTCTTCCGGCTGACAGGAATCTTCACTTTCGTTCTATCATGTATGATGTCGGTCGTGCTTATTTCTACAGAAGTGTTTCTCTCCGTATGGTCAGCATGAGGCACTGCAGGAGGGAGATCGAAGTTACGTGTTTTGCTGAGTTGTCTTCTCCCATGTGTTTTTGTTTTTTTTTCTTCCCGAACGATCCGTTGTCAAAAAAAAATATAAAAAAAAGAAGGGAGAATGTGTTACGGAGAGTGAAGAGAAGAGTGCGTAGACAGTGCTCTTATAAGAAGGGGGAATGTGTTACGGACTCCCAAGTAGGCTATAGTAGCAGGATATAACTTCCAAGTATGTTTTGCTTGCTACAAGCCTATACTTGGTATAATCTAGGGGGAAGAGAAATAAAAGTGAAAGGAAAGGAGAAAATAATTGAGGATGTAAATAGAGATCCTAGTAGAGATCTCGAAAAAAAGAAAATGACCTTCAAGTTTTAATGGGGATGTCCATACTTATTGAATAGAAAAGACTGTTGAATTTTATTATAGAAGAAAGAATGGAAGAAGGAATGGAAGTCTTAGAAGGAATGGAAGAAAGGAGAGCAGAGCAAATGGAAGAAAGAATGAAAGAAGAGTTGGAAGAGCCTCTTTCAGGGGCCTTGACGGGCCACGGCATGTCCGAGCGGAAGAGCCTCTTCCAGAGGCCTCATCAAAAACAAGGAAGAGAAGGAAAGAAAGGAAGAGAAGATGGAAGGAAAAAGAAGAAAAATAAAATAAAATAAATAGAGACCGACCAGAATGGAATATAGAAAACGGAAGAGGGAAAGGAAGAGGTATTGGAAGGAATAGGGATAAAATCAATACAGAGGAAAGTAATTATGGAAGTCTTTATGAAAGAGCAAAAAGTGAAAGACTTGGATTTTTGGAAGAACAAACGGAAAGAGATATTATCTTATTATTTCGTTGGATCCATCTCGGACAGAGGACTTCCGACATCCATTCTCCAGCCTTTGAAAAAACTCTCGAGAAGTGAATCTCGAGTAACCTCAGTCTCCTAGCTACCCTACCTTCAGCAAAACGCTGCTAGAGTTCCAGAGTCAGATAAGAAGTCCATTATAAGAGTCTCGTTTTTGCAGAGACTGAACGAGTGCTGAATGAACAACGATAAACGTGAATGACGAAAGTGTTCCGGTCGGTTGTGGTCAGTATATATAAAAAGAGTTTTTTGGCAAGCGTCTCATCATATCATCGTAAATTACACCCTCGTTAAAACGCTTCTGTGATATACGTACATGCAAGAGAGGGAACTAACAGTCCAGAAGATTGGGAGGATATCCTTAGTTCAAATCCTTTGCTTGACTGCTGAAAGTAACTGTAAGTGGAGAATTCGTCCACTCGATGAAGAAATTGGGAAGCAGATAAATAGCTAGCCAGCCCGTGAGACTGACTGACTAATCGATGGGCTGACAAGCATACTGTATGGATTTCATTCTTTTTTTTTCTCAGTTACTGGAAACACAAATCTTAGCTTCTCCTTCTGTTTTCTTCCTGTCAGACATGGCGAAAGAGAGACTGACAGACTGGACCGACAGACGGACATTTCCCCTGATCAGTGATTCATTGGAAGGCCGTGTGCCAGAGCTCGAAGCCCTGAGTAAAACCCTGTGGTCTTTCCTTACCCAGTACAGGCTTGTGGTTTTGCACCTCCACATTCTTTCATCTGGTCCACTTCGCTTCCTTTTGCTTAGGGGGTGGACACAGAAAAATGGCTTTACTCATTTTTTTCTTATGGGGTCCCGTTTATCCTTACGCATGCATGTATGGGGTCTGTCACAGCTTATACACATATCGCTTTGTGCCAAAAAGCAGACACATTCGTACACTGGGTCTTCGAATGCAGAAGCTGGAGAATTTAGTGGTTTTTCTGGGTTCTAGAAAACGACTGACCTTGAATTTTGTACATTTATTCCCTTTCGTTTCTCCAGAACCAAAGAAACTGAGTCCATGGTGATCGCTTTTGTTTAACCGGGGTCTCCCAACTGATCTTAGCATGCGTTGACATCACATCAAAAAGCTTTCACATCCTGGTAATCAGTACAATCACTCTCTCTCATGGCCTTGGAGTTTTCCTACATCGATCGCAGAAAAGATCACACATGTGTGGATATATTTATATGTGTGAAGTTGTATATATGTGAGACCATGTGAGATGCAAAGACTTTGAAGCTATACGCCCCTCTTCAAGTCCTCTCCAATACACTCAAATGTTGATCAGATGAAGTGAGATGTGATGGAACATCACTGAGATGATCATTGCATACCTAGATGGAAACAAAGAAAGGATCGCGCTGCGTATATCAATCAGCTCGCTAAACATATATACCAAGTGCAACTTAATTTGGTATGATTACGATTGTGATTACAAATATGAAAAATATTTTTATTGCGCAAATAGTCTTTTAAGACTTGCGATATGTTTCTGATAATATTTGCAAAGTTTGTACAAATTTTCAAGTTCGTATGCGCTACCGATTATGTTTACAAAAAATATAAAAATTCAAAGTCAGGATTCGTTTTCCAGAGCCGTCCAACTTTGAATTTTTATATTTTTTGCAAACGTAATCGGTCACACGTACGAACTTGAAAATTTGTACAGACTTTATGAATATTATCAAAAACATGTTGCAAGTCTGAAAAAACTGTTTCCACGATAAAAATATTTTTTAAATTTGCAATCGCAAACGTAATTGGCTGTATGGGTTTGCCAAATTAAGTTGTGCTTGGTATATATATATATATATATATATATATATAAGGTGGCCCCGGAAAGATGGAAATCGAATACAGATTCAATCAAAAATATGCCCCTTAAGCATCAAATCCACGGGTAAGTTACATTTTTGCAGAGAACTCGCATGGACTGTGGGGAAATTGGTCAAAACGCCTTGAGGTAGAGGTAAGTTACTGATACACGCCGGAGAAACTCCATCAATCTGCTAGCAGACTGTTCCGACGATTGTGGACCGAGCGCGCAAAATGCGCAGATTTTTTTTTATCATATAATTTGTGTGCGCGTATGTATGCATACGCAGGCAAACTTGAAACGACGCGTACTGTTGCTTGCCGTTGTACAGCATGTGTTGTTTGTCTGTCAACCGTCAGAAATTAGTCAGTATTGCACGAAAGTTCTGACAGGCTTTCTACTCAGTTTGTAGTAACGTCATCACCATGTATTCCGTAGCACAGTATGTACTTGACACTTGTTGAAGCCAGTGGTTGCGAAAGGGACGATCAGATTCCTAAACAATATATAGGAGCAACACTTGATAATCAAACTCTATGTGATTTATTCGGATCAGCATTCAATTTTACGGTCTACTACAATGCAACTTCTCTATCAATTGGTCGTTAGGAATGTTGGTCATCTTGGCGAGCATCAAGCTTCTGTCCAGACTTTCTGATCGTGGATCTTTGCAGCAACAAACCTCCGCAAACAACACCCGTACATCCCTTACAGGCAGTTCAGTTGTGCATGAATTCATCTACATGTTTCTCCATTTATACCATTTCGTGCTTGTATTCAGCATGCACTTCTATGTAATCGAAAGAAAACTTTGGAGGGAAAGAAGATGAAAGGAACAATTTCACTGACGATATCCCCAAAAAGGTGATAGCAAGCATGCTGCCTGTCTGGCCTTTGCTGGTGATTTCAATAAGTGGAGCCCTGAAAAGCATCATACAGCTGAATCCGATGGAAGTCTGCCTGTCTCTGTGCACAAAGTACACTTCAAACACAGAAGCGTTCCTAGGAGTCTAGCCTTGTGCTGGTAGAAGGTTGCTTGTCGCTGGTCTATCATCCCTGGATGCAATCTCTTGTTCCTTTTGTCATTCTCTTTTTCAGGGTGATCTCTCCATAAAGACATATTGCAATAGATAGCCACAACTAGAGTGATTGGATGTATATATGTATTGGTTTTTGAATAAACTGTGTCTGTATGTATCTGTGTGTGTGTGAAAGAGAGAGAAAGAGAGCGAAAAAAAAGAAAGAGAGAAAAAGGGAAACATCAATCATCATACTTATGATCTGCACCATGTTTTTCCTTTCCTATTCTCTGTGCTGCATTGAGAGTCTGATTGTGATGCCGCCGTTTGCTTTTGATTCAAAATCAAATGCGTCACCATCTCATGCGTAGAAGATCAAGTTGATAACTCCCTTGAAAGTACTTAGAAATAGCAAAGAATCGTTTTTTTTGTATGGGTGTTAGTGGAACGTATATGTGCAACTGTCATTTGTCATCTTCAGAACCTGCACGTGATTCTGAAAAGAAAAGAAAAAATGCTTTCACAAGTTTGTTAATCGAATTAGCAACTGTTACAATGAATTAGTGACCCTGGGTAAGAAAGGAGGATGTGTGACGTTTCTCTCCTCTACATCATTACGCGTCATCATTCACTCAGCAGACGTACGGGGCGTGGATTGACTGATTTTGCTTGTTTCATGAATTGAGGTGACCGAGCTTAACATGAAGGCATGTTTAAGATCTTGCTAGATCCGATTATCTCTAGCTTTGATCTTTAGTAAGAAAGGGGGATGTATGACGCTTAATAGCCAAGCTTAAAATGGATTGGGTTTACCTATTCTGATCTAAGGCTATTCAGCTTATATACCGAACAAAGGTTATTAAGTAAGCTATGTTTAAACGAGAATGATTATGATAGAAGAAATAATAGATCACGTCACGGTACGTAAATGGATAATAAAAACATTGGACTTAACATTGGAAAATTAATTAGAAAAGATCTGAATAAATTAGACAGAAGCGTTATGCATGCATTATAAAAGGATCTAAAGGGGATAGAAGCCAGAGACGGAGAATTAAGGGAGTTGAAGGCTTCTCTTTACATCTATTGGATATCCACATCTATTTTAGAGTCAGGGCAGACCTCATCCACAACTATTCTGGAGCCAACCTCATCTACAACTATTCTGGAGTCTCTAAAATCAGATTTTATATCCACATCTTAAAATCAAAGAAATTATGAATAAGCGTTTATCCAGTTTCATCTGACATTCTATATTCCTTGATCCTTGAAACTTGAAGATTTGACTTAAAACATGACTTTAAATTATTGATCGACTTCCATTTGACCTATCTATTTGCTTTACCTTGACCTGAACTTCCATTCATTAGTTACTGACTTTCCTTCCACTAGTACTTTCACTCGTCCACATCTTTACTGCTGCTCCAGTAAGGCACAACAGACCTATTAAAGACAAAACGGCGACAGTGCTTTAGAGCACTAATAAACGACTTATTATTTACGTGAAGTTGTAAGAGTAAGTAACTCTAGAGTATTATTTAATTGTTAGCTAGGTTGTGACCTCTCATTATCAGATTCGATCAATTCGAGGTGCTTAATCTATATGCATGAGATCTAATCCACATCTATAAATATGTGAATGCAATACTAGATGTCTACTAGATGTAATATTAAATGTACACTGGAACTATAATATATCACAATGAGAATTTCTAGAATCTTTGGTGTCATAATGATTTGTAACACAATGATTATGATTTTAAAAACTTTTGACTGATTTAATTAAATCATACTTATATGTGAAAAAAACAGTTGTAGATTGATTGCCTGTTTACGGTGTTTTGCGCGGTTTGACATATGCTTCATGGAGTACGTGTTTGGCACGTCGTTTGTGAGTAAGTGAGTGAGTGAGTGATTGAGTGACGTATAAGTGCATGAGTGATTGAGTACATAAGTAAGTGAGTGACTCAGAGTTAGATGAGTGAGTGAGTGAGTGAGTGAGTGAGTAAGTGAGTGAGTGAGTTAGTGAGTAAGTTAGATGAGTATAGATGAGTGAGTGAGTGAGTGACTCAGAGTGAGTAAGTGAGTGAGTGAGTAATTAAGTGAGTGAGTGAGTGAATGAGTTGTTATGAGTGAATGACTGAGTGAGTAATTATAGGTGAATGAATGAATGATTGAGTGAGTGAGTGAGTGACTCAGACTGAGTAATGTTGTGTACCATAATGATGATGCTGAGCAGACATAGAGACAGTATAGAGGTGCACCCGGGGCTCGGCCGTCATTCAGAGTCCAAAGACTGTTAAATAGAGGAATAGAACGAAAGCCAGACAAAAGACGTCACTTCGATTGATTGAATGCATTGGATGAAGCGGATAAACGCAATAGGTTGACGACGGATGAGCTAAACGCCTGGCGCGGCCCCGGATATGAATCCTAGCCCGGCAAAGCAAGAATATAGACCGCGTGTGTGTTCCACAACAACAGCGGCACGCAACACAGCTTCCTTTTTCATTTTTTTCTTTTTTTTTGTAGAAGTTAGAAGCAATGACCAGGGTTACCAATTTTTTTGGTGGTAGACAAGCTTCATTACCGATAACCGGTAATTACCGGCAGAGTTTGTTGGCAGTTGGCAAAGACTTGGCAGAATTCTAACAGTTACTAACACTTTTTAATAACCTAAGTCCTAGGTTATAGGTCAATCAATCAATCACTTAAGGCTAGACTTAAGGTCAATTCAAAAAGTCAATGCGTCATCTGTAGGGACAGCTATGCAGCCAGTGTGCTTGAAGATGACGCAGGTCGAAGCGATGGGTCCCGTCTTGTACTTGGCGCCCAAAGACAGAGAACCGCTGGCCGCAATGACCACAGCTGGCCCAGACAGATGCACTCGCACGATTCCAACAACGGAAAGAGGCCGCCTCAAAGTTTGGGCGGTCCCCCCAATCCAGTGCTCCAGCCTCTAAAGAAAGACCCGCCGCTAAAAGCCAATGTCTGAGGCTCGAAGCAAGTTTAATCGATTGCCACCACTTTTGACTGATGGTTACATGTCATAGGTTGTAAGGGGGGGGTCTAAGGTCAGTAACCATGGTGTAACCGGCTGAAGTGCCCCCCCTTAGGAGCAGACAGAGACAGGGAGAGCGAGTATGAGAACGAAAGGCGAGTGGACCTTTGTGTATAATTATAATTAAGCGGATGGAGACAGGGATGGCAAGTATATGAATGGAAGTCGATTGGGTGGCAATTTGGGCCTGTGCGTATAGGCAAATAGAGACAAGGAAAGCAATGGCGTGAACGGAAGCTGTTTGGTCCTGTGGTAGGGAGAGCGACTCTTTTTACAGCCGTGGTGTAGCAGCCGCATCTGCCCCTTCCTCTTTCCATCCGAGACCACCCAGCCCTAGACCCAGCCACACCACAGGGGGAGCTTGAGGAGGCAATGTTCTTCTTGCTCCTCCCCCCTCAGCAAACCGGGCAAGGGCTGTACAAGTACAGAGCCGTAGGCTTACCATCTCCTCGTTTTTCAGCAAGAAGTAGACTTTTTCCGTCTCTTACTTTGATCGCTCTCTAATGACGGTCAAGGCCTAATATACAGAGAAGTAGAATAGTGAGAGATGAAACAAAGTCAAAAAAGAGAGTAGTTGTTGGACAGACGTTATTATAGAGCTGTTAGAACTTTTTGCTACTTATAGGGGTGAAACAGTTAAAAATTTATATTTTTTTAATATTTTTTGTGTTTTTTTTTTGTGTGAATAGGCTTTTTAAATGCCAATAAACAGTTAAAAACATGTTTTTGAAGGTTGGCGCCGCAGGCGAAATTTTTTTTTGGGGACCCTAATTTTTATAATTTTTTTTGTCGGTAAAAGGAAGGCAGACTGAGGCCATTACCGGTTACCGGCAATTGCCGGTAGACTAGACCTGTTACCGACCAGAAAAGCAACCCTGGTAATGACAAGGTGACGATGAGTGAACGAACTCTGATGAGTGAAAAAAGAAAGAGACATGTCAGAAGGCATTTTTGCAAGGCAATTTCGTGATGGTAATATCGCATGATGCTGAGGAAAAAGGGCTGGAAAGGGATGGTCACGTTCAAGAAAAAGCATAATCAAGAGGTTCAGAGAAAAGAGATATGCATGCAGAAAAAGAGATTATTGGTCAGAGGTGGGGAGATACATCAGCCTATGACAGGGATTGTAGCCACCTGCCAACAGAGCCTCCGGATACGGGAGGTCACGAAGGGAACCCATGGATGCCCACCCCACCTTGCACATGTATATGGAGGTCCGTGGCAAGGAGGACCACTCAATAAAGAGCAAGAGATCGCGATTAAATACAAAAAGGGCAAGAGGAAGCCGGAGAGAATGAATACGATTGAGTGAAGGAACTAGCAGATGGAAAGAGAAAAGGGGGGCAATCGCATGCGAAGTTGGCCAATCATGTTATAAAAACTAATGAAGGGTGTCACTAAATGAAAAATAGAAAGGAAATGGTGTAAACGACTCTTAAAAGCGAGTATTCCGAAGAAAAAAGAAGGGAGAACGAAAAGTATGAATGAGGATAGAAAGGAAGGAAGGAATGAAGGAAAAAAACTTGTCTCGCCTTTCTCTCATTCTTTGACTCCTCCCCCCAGGACAGGCCAACACGGAGAGAAGAAGTGGGGATGGAAGCGAGAAAGAAGTATGGAAGAAGTGCAACCCTTCCTATTGTCACGGTGGGAGCCCTCACAAATTCGGCAGACAGAGAGAAAAGACAACTGCATTAACACGTAGAAGGAGACAGTTTATGCATGTGCCAACAAAGGGCAATACACATAGTACAGAAGTGGATAGATGGACAACCCAGCCTGTCCGCCCTGACACAACTTTGAAACAGCAGGCCTTTGAAGAAACTGTGGACGGTGGACCACTAAGGCCACCCAAATTGTTGAAGAAGATCCACTTGAAGAATTGGTGAGCTGCGGCGTCATCCAGACACCCAAAAAATTGAAAAAAAGAAGTAGATGCCAAACTGCACGTAGGGCGTTGATGTTCGATGTTGAAAGGGCCGGGTAAGGAGATAACCGAAGAAAGGTGAGCCGATGAGAGGCCTGCTTTGATCCAGGTGGCGGTTACCGAAGGAAGAGAGGTTGATGGCGTGATACATAGGGAATGACAAGAAGATCTCCCCATACCGGTTGAACGTTTTCAATTTTAAAAGGAAAGAAAGGCGGAGCACAACCGACCGAGAGTCTGACGGCACAACTAAGAAAAGGATACGCAATGCGTCTGCAGTTTGTAAAAAAGTCACATCGAGAATGAAGAAGCCATGGAGAGGCTTCTTTCAGGGTAAAAGCAAAGGACAACATACGTTGAAGCAGTGGCTAGCATCCTCAGAAATGAAGAGTAGAAGGGCATGACCCAGAGTCTCACACGAATAAGTCTGGTAAGTCTGCTTAAAAAAAAATGGATCGAACAAACCAAGTCTGGTACCATGTTGTATACCATAATGATGATGCTAAGCAGACATGGAGACAGTATAGAGGTGCACCCGGGGCTCGGCCGTCATTCAGAGTCCAAAGACTATTAAATAGAGGAATAGAACGAAAGCCAGACAAAAGACGTCACTTCGGTCGATTGATCGAACGCATTGGATGAAGCGGATGAACGCGATAGGTCGACGACGGATGAGCTAAACGCCCGGCGTGGCCCCGGATATGAATCCTGGCCTGGTACAGTGAGAATGTAGACCGCGTACGTATTCCACAACCACGGCGGCACGCAACAGTAAGTGAGTAAGTGAGTGAGGGAGTGAGTGAATGAGTGAGGTGCATGAGTCAGTGACTAGGTCAGTAAGTAAGGTGAGTGCTAGGGTGAGTGACTCGGAGTATATAAGAACAGTCTAAACTTCAACAACTGTGAAGACTTTAAGTCACTTTAAAAGTCTAGGATCACTTGAATTTTTGTCTAATAATTTTATCACACTTCAGTTATTCTGACTATTTCATCACACCTATTGTAACACAATTATTTGTGTCACCAGTACTAGTGTATAGGGTATTGTGTCACAATTTGAATTGTGTCAAACTATAGTTTCAGTGTAATTAAATGCATGAATGCAGAAGCAGTTTGCATTTAAGTGTGCTGCCTGCAAAATGCACGCACGCAGCTCATACGATTTCGCTTTTCCCTGCACGTCTTTTGCTCTTTCAGTTACGTCTCGACAAGAAAACATGAACTCAATGGCAGTGGATGAACAACCCTCTCTTCAGTAAAGGCAGAGGGGAGGAAAGAGACGCACCAGCTGGTGGACTCCGTAACTTCTTTCTCTGTTGGTCAGCGCAACCGACCGAAAGAAAGCCAACTGTCGAAGAAATGCACGGAACCTCCAACCGCCCTGTACTATTGAGAACTCTGGGGACGAACACAAAACCTCGCGAAGGAACGCAACAGGAAGGGATTTTCTGCAAAACCGTGACTTTGAATGCAATCAATCCACTGGTCATAATACGACTCTTCAAGCCCTCCCCCTCCAACCTCGTTTTCAAAGCATGCATGCAACACACGTTGGCACGCACCCACGCTTTTGTTGCCTTCCCAACCCAGGAAGAAGGCAAGCGGTATCGGCTAAAGCAAGAAAGCCTCACTTATCGGAGACACAAAAAAGGGGACGATTTCAGACGTGGTAAGCATGGGGTAAGCATACGGAAACAAAAGAAAAAACAAACGGACTGGAAGAAAGACAAGCAAGCAAGGAGAGAAGTAAGTAAGGGCGAAAGAAAGAAAGTAAGAAAGAAAGGAAGGAAGGAAAGAAAGAAAAGAAAGAAAGAAAGAAAGAACGAACGAAAGTGGAACGAACAAACGAACGCAAGGAAGCAAGGAAGAAAGGGAGACATGAACCAAAAACATAAAAAGAAAGACGACAGAGACACACCCAGACCCAACAAAGAGAAAATGCCAGTTAGAAGGTTTGCTTGCTTGGTTTGATCGACAAAATATCCACCCACTCACCCCCCCAACCGAACTCCCGCCATCGATGCCCGTCAGGAGAAAGGATTCATGCAATTTCATGCATCCATGCAGTGCACAGAAACCCACCCATATTACCATCCCATCCCCCCCCTTGGCCTTCCTACAATTGTGCCTGCTTTGCGTCGCTTCTGTTGCCTCGATCCCTCCTTTTTTTACCCTTTTTTGAAAGAAAGAAAGAAAGAAAGAAAGAAAGAAATGAACAAAAATGCCTCAAGCTACGTTGCCCTTTCGCCCTGTCTCATAGAGTGGGCCAAATCTTTTCCAACTCTCCCGCCTCGCAGCTCGCACTTTCTCCTTTTGATACATCTTCCACAAAAAGTCGATGCATTTCTTAAAACCAAGCAACCACTTGCAGCTTCCTCTTTCTGTTCTAATGCAAGTTGTTTCGTTCTCAGAGTTCTCTCTTTCAACGCGGCAGCATCACCCCTTGCTCAGTCAGCATCTGCAAGGAAGGACCGTTTTGCTCTTTCCTCCAAAACGACGGCCCACCTCTATAGCTAGGTAGCTCATTTCACGCATGCGCAGAGAAGACAGACCCTGAATTCATTCACTCACCCACTCACTCAGTAAGTCACTCTGTAGACTGCCAGGCCGCCTGCAGCTCGGCCAGCAGTTCTGAGGCATTCCCTGCCGTTGACTTCAGTGCTGCACCCAGACCCG
This sequence comes from Chromera velia, assembly GCA_018398765.1. Classification (NCBI taxonomy): domain Eukaryota; family Chromeraceae; genus Chromera; species Chromera velia. Next base: position 33,654 of record JAHBMJ010001162.1, on the reverse strand, counting down.
GGGCCTGACGGGCCCTCGACTGGGCCTGCTGCTGCTGCTGCTGGGCCTGGGGGGGGAAGCCCCCACCACGCTCAGACCCCGGCATGCCACGGTTACCGCCGTCATACCGATTGAAGGACCCCCCACCCCCCCCATTCGACATGCCCCCATGGTGACCCATCCCGCCACGAGGGGCGAACCCGTCCTGGCCGGGCCCTCCTCCATGGTGACGCAGGTAGTCAGAACCCCGCGGCCCCATTCCACCCCCTCCCGGACCCCTCTGCTGCTGCTGCTGCTGCTTCTGGAGGTAGTCAGATCCCCTGGGCCCCCTCCCCCCAGATCCGTAGAGGTAATCGGACCCCCGAGGGCCCATCCCACCGGCACCTCCCTGAAAGCCAAAAGGGGGTACCTGCTTGTCTCCTTGCTGACCGAACTCATCACCCTGAGGGCCTGAGTTGCCAAAATTGCCCCTCGGCGGTTGCGGTCTTCCCCCCCCACTCTCTCCGCGGAAAGGGGGCCCGCTGGGAGCAAAGGCAGAGGAGCCCCCCTGTCTGGCGTCCTGCTGTTGAGCAGGCAGGCGGTGTCCGGAAGAGGGCCCAAACTGAGGGGCCCCGTCAAAGAAAGAAGGGGGCCTCTCGGGAGCCCCGGCAGAGGAGCCCTGCTGTCTGGACTCAGGTCTGAATCCCTGAGGACCCCCGAAAGCATTGGGCCTCTCGAAAAAGTCTCTTTCAGCTCTCATAGGACCACCCTGGTTGGGTTTGGTTTGGGGCCCAGAAAACCCTTTCCTGGTGTCGAAAAAGGGGGGGACCTGTTCCTGAGGAGAGAAGGGGACGCGTGCGTCAAAGAAATCACGTTGCTCCGTTCTCCCTCCTTGGTTGGAAGGAGGAAGGCCAGAGGAAGCCATCCCGTCTCCCCCACCCCTCTCTCTCTCCCTGCCTTCCTGGGGTTTGAAACTCTCCCTTTCCCACTCCCTCTCCCATTCCCTCTCCCTCTGCTGTTGCTGCTGAGGAGTCGGACGGTACGGCTGCCCCTGCTCGGGAAGCCCGTGGGGAGCGCGTTGACGGTGCTGCTCCTGCATGGGACGGGGCGCTGATCCTGTCAGGCCACCATGATTCTGCTGAGAGGAGGGGAAGTCGGAGGGAGACCAGACAGGGGCTTGCGGACGTTGGTGGGAGGTGTTCTGTGACTGGGGTGCGGCATAGGGCTGGGGCTGTGAGGGTGTAGAAAAACGTTCTGTGTTTTGCTGCTGGGATCCTGAAACCTGAGGTGGATTGATGGCAGAGGAAGCAGGGGGGTCCTTCTTGGGAGTAGTTTTGGGAGGGGTTGGATGGAAGGGGGTGGCGGGAGGGGCAGGGGGAGGGGGGGCAGAGGTGGTGGTTTTCTCTGCATTGGAGGAACTTCCTTTCTCCTTCTGCCCTGACTTGTTGGCTCGGTTTGCCTGCTCCCACTGGTCGTCAGAGTTTGGCTCGGCAGCTCGGGCAATGCGCATTGCTTCGATGGCCTCTACCTCAAGGAGAAGCGTCTCCATGGTGGACTCAGTGGAACCTCCAGAAGAAGCGAGGGCCTCTGCAATCCTCTCCTTGGGGATCTGAGGGAGAATCTCGTGGATCTCTGCAATAACCTGGGGGTCTGCAGAGGGCTTGGGAGGGGCAGGTTTGGCCTGGGCGGGCATTTTCTTGGGAACGGGTTCTGGCTGCTTTGTCTGGGGAGCTGGGGGCTGAGTCTGCGGCTTTTTTGCCTGAGCAGGGGGCTGCTGCTGCTGTTTGGGTTGCGGCTGGAAAGTCGGGGCGGGGGGTGTCTGCTTCTGCTTCTGCTGGTTTGTAGGAGCAGGCTGTTGAGGTGGCTGTGGGGGAATCGTCTTCTGTGGGGCAGTGTTCTGTTGGTTTCCCTTTTTCTTCTTGTTTTTGTTCTTTGTGGAAGCCTCTGGCGGAGTCTGGGTAGTGGGGGCGCGAGGAGGTTGCTGGGATGATGGCGGTGGGGTGGGTGTGGTATGGGCGGGATTGAAGGTTGCCTTGGAAGAAGAGGTGCTGAAAGAAGTGAGGGGACGGGAGTTGGAACTTTCATCCTCTTCATCTTCGTCGTCGTCGTCCTCTTCTCCCACTGCAGCGGTTTCTTCTTCATCCTCTTTGACGGAGAATTGCTTAACTCCCGCTCCTTCCTTTCCCTTAGGCCCTCCTCTTCCTCCTTTCCCTTTGGGGTCACCGTTGTTGCTGTTCTCCTTCTCGCTTTCCTCTTCATCTTCCTCTACCGCCTCCTCTTCTTCTGCCTGCCCCCCTCCTCGATTTTTCTTCCCCCTTCTCTGATTCTTTTTCTTCTTTCCACTCGACTTCGGCTGCTCTGCAGGCGCGTCAATCCTCTCCGCTTCTTCTTCAATCTGACGGTCCGTTCTCTGCACGCACAGGACAGAGGCAGAAGATGGAAGGAAGGAAGGAAGGAAGGAAGGAAGAAAGAAAGAAAGGAAGGAAGGAAGGAAGGAAGGAAGGAAAGAAAAGAAAGAAAGAAAGAAAGAAAGAAAGAGGTCTTCTTCGCCGTCTCACGCATCTTTTTGCAGACCACCTAAACGTATGGTAGACAGCACGACACAAATAAGTAAGAGAGGTTTTTCCCATATTGACAAAAAGACTGACGGACTGAACTCACTGCATAACTGACTGACGGACACATTCGCTGCCTCACTAACTGGCTGACTGACTGACACACTGACTGCCTGACCGACTGACGGACCATCTTTCCATCCACAGATGCTCCTGGAGGAGGGAGGGGGTAGAGGAAAGAGACCCCCCAGGACCCGCTTCCGATCTCCCCCAGAACTTTTTTCAGGGCAGACATCTTGTCCTCTGCCTTCCTCACATCCTTGAACTTGGCATCAAGTTTGGAGGAATTGGTTTTGAGGATCTCAACCAACCCGAGGATATCTCCCTTCCTTCCGTTCTTGAACGCAATTCTCTTCTTGTCTGCCCACTCAAACGGCTCCTCCTCTCCCAAATCTTTCAACATACGTTGAAGATCGGAACAGAAAACAAATCGAAGAGGAATCAATGGAAAACCCTCAAGCGAAACAGAATCCCAAACGTCCACCCATAAAATCAAACCACTAGTGTCTCCAGAGCACGCAAGAGTGATCACGTCGACCGGCTCTTTGTCAACTGCCTTACGGTCAATCCAAAGAGACAACTGAAAGAGAAGGAGGCGGATTGCACCCGACCCCCCTGCCGGCATTCGCACCTCTGCAACCACCTTGCCTCGAGGAGGCGGACCTCCCGCGGCTCTCTGCTGCTGTTGCTGCTTTGCCTTCCCTTCATCCACTTCCAACTCTAGGACAGTGAATGAACCTGCAAACTCAGTCTTGAACGGCTTTCGCGGTTGCAGTTTCTTTTTCTTCTTGTTCTTCTTCTTCTCAGCGGCCCCGACATTCGGGTTCTCCATCCCCAGGGCCCACCCCTCCAACGAATCAGGTTGGATGGACCCCGGCGCATAAGATGACACATTCGGGATATCGTATCTCTTCACATTTGAGTCCCCCACACGCACCCGATACTCGCCTACTCGGAACATTCCCTCCCCCGCATCCGATGCATCAATATCCAGATTCTTGGGGGGAGGGGGACCCCTCTGTCTAGGTGTGGGGTCCTCAGAGGACTCGTCGGTGTACTCATCTTCTGACTCCCACTCGTCCGAGTCGTCGTCGTAGTGGTGGTGACAGCCGCAACGGCCCCTCCCGTGGGAGTGCGAGTGTGCGTGGGAAGATCGGCCCTTGTTTCGGTACCTGGACCTCGGTCCTGCAGGTTTGTTTGTTTGCGTTTTGAGGGAGGTTTCATTCTCTCACTCAACGTAGAAAGAACTAGCATGCAGTTCAATGGAATGCCTCATCCATGCAGTTGGAAGGGAACTCGGAGATCGATCGAGGGGGGAATCGAACGAGAGGGGGAAAAGGAAAATGCGGATGTGGAGGCTTGCACCGTCTTCGTTTGACACACACACTCACGCATACATGGCGAGAGGCACGGGGAGAGACAGAGAAAGAACGAGGAAGAGGAAGAGAGAAGGAGAAAGAAAGAAAAAGAGGAAGAGAGGGAGCCAAAACAGAATCAGATGAAAGCCACGTTACAGACCAGATCTAGGTCCCCCTGCAAAGAAAGCTCCGCCAAAGGGAAAACCCATACCGCCCATAGGGCCACCGAACATTCCTCCTCCAAAGGGGAAACCCGCCCCCCTCCCTCCTCTTCTCCCGGCAAAGATGAACTGGAACAACTCAAACGGATCGATGAAATCATCATCCCCTGCTTGCAGACGAAGAATGAATGAGAAACAGATCAGACCAGAGGAAGAGAGGAATCAGACCAGAGGAAGAGGAAGCTTTGAACGCACGGACCCCTTCTTTTACAAGGTGATGCATATGCCTTTCCTTTCGCACATTTTCTGAATCGTGAAAACCAAGTTGCATCTTGCGACAGTTTGCCATCTATCTGTTCACGTAGCGGGGCCGGACGTCGCCACAGCTATTTTGAGTGAGTCTATTTTGTTCTGGCGGTTTCACGACACCTGGCTGTCTGACTTACCGTGGTCTTCCTCGAAGTTCTTTCCACACTCATCGTACTGCGATCTCTTCTCGGGATCTGAGAGCACGCCGAATGCCTCTGAGATTCCCTTGAACTTCTCTTCAGCCTGCAGGGGAAGGGCAGGGATTGTTTTCGAAGTCCAGACGGAGTGGAAGTGAACCATCTTGAAGGCAGAGGCGAATTAGGTGCTTTAAGGTGAAAGAATGCAGCAATGGAAACATGCAGATGGACAAAAAGGGGGGCGGAGGTAAACACACACACTACGCACCTCCCGTCTCGCGTTCTCATCAGCAGACATGTGCTTGTCTGGATGCCATTTCAAGGCCATCATTTTGTACGCCTTCTTGATGGCGGCTTCATCGGCATCATGGGGGACACCAAGCCTCTCGTAGAACTCCTGCAGGCATCAGGACATTACCATGGACAGACATGCAGGGATCATAGAAGGAAAGATTCAAAATGGAAGCAAGAAAGAAAGGATCTTCGTGCAGATGATCGATAGAGGGGGCTCACCGTGTCAACGGGCGGCATGTCGATAAAGACAAACAAAAAGTCTCTTCACCAAGTCCTCTCAAAGCGCCTGGAAAGCACACAAAAAGTGACTCAAAACAGGCAAGATAGCAAAACCTGGATTTGGACAGAGGAGTTTTGCGAGCGCTTTTCTGCACAGGTGATCGGGTACTCCAGCAATGCACGGACTCTGGAGGAGGCCCCTAGCTTGGCAAGCTACTGTCCATGCGCAAAGGATGCAGAAAACTGATCAGAGGTTCACTACTTTCACAAGAAACCTCGCATGATCTTGGTTTGGTTTAAATTGTCTTTGGGTTTCGGGCCAGCGCGCTGGGGTCACGGCGGAGTGCGCGGACGCGGACCGCATGGCCGGACCCGCCCGCGCACTGAGCGCTCTGTGCGAATTTTGTTGCTCAAAAATTTTCATTTTTTCGAAAAATTCGATATCGCGGCCTCTTCAATTTTTGGATTGACGTCAGAAGCGGTGGTGTGGCTCCTTTAATTGGAGAAAAGTCAACCCCTCAGCCACCCCAGTGTCTGAGTATTGCTTGCCAGTGGCAACTTTCTTTAAGAACCACGTCGCCTCTCTCGCCAAACTCTCTCTTTCCTTACTTCGAACAAAATGAAGTCCTTCCTTGCCGTCTCCGTTGTTCTGTTCGGAAATGCTTCTGGTCAACTCTGGACTTCACCTGGTGCCAACGCCGGCAGCCCGCCTGCCGATCTGAGATTTGGTAGACCCAGTTCAGCAGGCTGTCCTCTTCCTTGTGGACCCTCTGGCTGCTGCAACTACTCTCCTGATCAGTGTGCGTGGGACAGCTCCAGAGGTTACCACTGCACCATGTCCCAAATGTTCACTCCTCAGACTCCTGGTGGTGCTTCTGGAGCAGGAGGTATGGGAGGGGCAGGTGGTTTTGGTGGCAGAGGTGGTGCTCCTCCTCCTCCTCCTGGAGCCGGAGGTATGGGAGGGGCAGGTGGTTTTGGTGGCAGAGGTGGCGCTCCTCCTCCTCCTCCTGGAGCAGGAGGTATGGGAGGGGCAGGTGGTTTTGGTGGCAGAGGTGGTGCTCCTGGAGCAGGAGGTATGGGAGGCGCTGGCACCCCCAGCACACCCAACCTGGGCCCTGGTCAGTTCCCTCTTGACTCGAACTGCTTTGGCACCTGCCCTGATTCCTGTACTTGCCAGTCCACTGCCATCATCAACAGAGACGGCACTCCGGGGAGCGAGGGCTACTGCCAGTGCGCAGCTCCTGCTGGCGGAAGGGGGGGCGGTCCTGTTGGTGGAAGGGGGGGTCCAGGAGCAGGCGCAGGGGGCGCGAGTTTCCGCGATCCCCAAGATTCCCTTTGCTTCTGGCAGTGTCCTTCTGCCGACGTTGCAAGGGGTGCAGAGGCCTTCATGAGAGCGTCTCCGCAGGCTGGCCTCAGAGCTGCACGTGCGGCGGGGTGTGTCCAGGCGTGTGCATAAGATCTGATCTGAGTGAGTGAGTGAGAGAGTTTGCGTGAAGGCCCGTGAGGCTGTCCTCGACCGCTCGATGTCTTAAGTGCGACTTCAGCGGGAGGTGCTAGAAGAGAGAGACCTGAGAGGGAGGAAGGGAGAAAGAGTGGCTGTGCTCTAGCAAGATGTATGATCATGAAAACGGGTGAAGAAAAGAAGTATGAATGAGCAAAAGAAAGGACAGACGGACGAACGAACGAGCGAGCGAGCAAGAGAGAGAGAGCGGGGAGCGACCGTGCGTGGAGCGAGTGTGCGTGAGAAACGACGGAGCAGAAAAGAGGTGGTGGGTGGGCACTCGTCCCTTCCTCTTGAGGGCTTTCCTTCCTTCCTTCGGCAGAAAAGGAAAGTAAAGAAGAAAATGAATGTGGCTGCAGCTTAGAGACTGAAAAGAAAAACGATCAAGAGAGTCACGCAGGAAACAGAGAAGAGAATGAAACTGAAACAAACCAAGACAAGTCGAATCGAGATTCACACGAGTTCAAACATCTGGGAGAGCATCAGTTTGTTTGCCGATCAATGAATTTATCGGTCATATGAGTGCATGGTAAGGTGTGTGCAAGTCCGTTCTGCCCTGTGTGCGTGTGCTTTCGCAACTCTTCTTTTAGTTCTCACAAGCATGCCCGTACTTTACTGCTCTTCGTGTACTCCACAGTTGACTTCCAAATCCTTTTACTTTGTTGACATTCGCGGGAAGAAAAAACGATTCCTTCCTTCGAGCACCCCTTCCACTCCTCATGTTGTCAGGAATGAAACCTGACAAGGGAAGCGTCTCGCTGTGGCCAAGGGAGGGGAGCTCCGACTGACTGAATAAGTGAATGAATGAATGAGTGAATGAAGACAGAGGCAGATGGTGACGGTCGATCGGGTTGACTGTGCAGCTCTTTGTGATCCCGTCGTATGCATCTGTTGGTCTTGTCAACCCTTCCCTTACACACAGGATCTTCCACTCACTTCAATGCATTTGTGGCCGGTTCACTTGACTCAATGTGGGCGCATCCTGATGTCTCTTCTGTTCATTGTGTGTGGAGGGACGGAGGGAGCTCCTGTTGCTGCTGCTTGTGGTGCCTCTTTTAGGTCTGAAACCGTCTGCCCGTTTGTCCGTGTGAGCTCATGAAGAGAAGAATGGCTGGGTAGGAGTTGAGGAATGATCGCCTGCTCAGTTTCTTTTTCTCGCTCTCTCCTCCTGTCTCTTTGTTTTAGAGTCCACTTTTTTCATGCAGTGCGCATCCTGCCTCTGGCTTCAGAGTGTGCAGGAACATAGGTACATTCACGTGCGTATTCTTGAGTCTGTCTGTCTCGCTGTCTTTATATGAGCCGATCCGACTCTGTAAGGAAAAGAGAAGAATGTATGCCGTCTGTTTGCCTGTATGCCTGTCTCCTATACGGTGACCACGCTGTCCCTTTAAGGAGTGCCATCAAGTCTCAGGCAGCCAAGACGAGTGACGAGTCCAAGACATGAAATGATGATCCCACACCGGCAGCCGTGGCCGGGGGGAGATGTCTGGTTGGAAAGAAGAGAAGGTTGAGTTCGTCGTTGCATGGGCAGGTGCATATATGTGCATATCATTGCGCGTATGCAATGAAAAGCAGGAGGACTCTCATTCAACGAGATGTGAGACAAGCTCCTTTCAGGCTTTCATTGCAATGGACGCATCTTGATCGACTCACAGTGATTTGCCAGTAAATCATGTAAATCAGAATTTAACAAATGCGAAATTACGAATTGATGACTTAATTCCGAGCCTGATCCCTATATAAAACTATAATAACTTACCATACCAATTAAAGCTGGTACCAAAGAAGACTGTCTGCTAAACTCAGGCTGTCTGAAGTGTACTTATAGAATCTCTACTATTTTGAAGAAACCGATAATAATTATTCTATAGTAATTATTATTATTAAATAATATTATTTATTCTACAGCGTATAATTAATTTAGTAATTTAATTATTATTAATTATTATCCGTAACGTGATGATGATGATGATGATTGAGGGTTAAATCCTAGATCTAGCGTATGAAACGTTAAATTCTAGTAGTGACCATGTTTGATTTGATTTGAGGTAGGGCTTAAGCTCAAATCAAATATCCAGTCAGGGAGGACCTAGTGTTTAAAGACCTATCAAAATACGATCAAATATTTGATTAATATGACTTTCAACCTCAAATATGAAGGTCCCGAAAAAACTTTTGCAAGTACCGATCCATCACGCATGCTAATTCAAATGAAAAAACCTAAATCTTGATGGTTTGCTCTCAAAAAAAAAACGTTTTGAGCTGCACTGAACTTGACGTTTCACCCCTTTTTACTTCATGCAGAGGTAAACCGATCAGCTGAACGTTTTCCCGAACAGCTGTGTTGACTTTTCTGGTGCTGGAACATCTTTTACGGCCCCCTTTTTGAGCATCTGCAAACATTTTACACCCCGTAAAGACATATCACACAATCCGACAGGGTCGAACGGGAAGAAGGAGGCATTTGTTTTTAGAGCCGGGTACATAAAAAAAATATGGTTCGTGCAAAAGGGGGCAAATGTGATTTAGTGTTAGGTGAAAATATAAGGAGCCGAGGGGGAAGGAGAAACTATTTGTGGCTGTGAGTATGCAGCAGCGGCAACCAGTTTTTTTCAAACCCACCTCATCAATCAGCATGGCTTGACGATCACTTCTGACAAACATGTGCAGCTGCTCCAAGAAAGATAGGAGAAACGGTCGGAGGGGGTGGGGGGGACGAAGCAGCCTGACGTGCGAACGTTTTTCTCCACCAAAGATGAAGCAGAAGCCGTGGTCACACCATATGCAGAGACGCATAAGAAGAGAATCAAGTGTGATATGCTGATCACTGACTTTCTGGCCAGTGCTGGCTGGCCTCATCTTACAGAAAACGAGGCATTGCGAAAGCTAGTCAAGGCACTGGACCCCCGCTACGATCTCCCGTCTGTGGGGAAGGTGCAGAGACTTCTGCTCCCAACACTGAAGAACGAGATTATTCTGTCAATCAAAGACAGGTTGAGAAAAGCAGTGACCCGACGAATATCGATCATCCTCAACATATGGTCGCATTCAGGAAAGTCAGGGTTCCTGGCGATCACAATCTATTGGCTGACAGTGCTGCGACCACATTCCCTGTCGGTGTGGAGCAGTTCCAGAAAGGTAAGGGAAAAGATAACGGGGGGGCTGCTGACAGTGCTGGAGGGGGGGCCGCTCCTGCAGGGCCCGGCGGGAGAACCAATTTGAAACCAAAGGAGGCGGCCGCAGACGCAAATGCTGAGAAGGCTGGGGGGAAACTTCCCCCTCCTGAAAAAGTCATCACTCCGGGTAAGGAAGGCTACCGACCTCTCTATATTCACCTCCAACACAAGGGGCTTGTTGTCGGCCCTGGCGCGGCACAGAGGGTAGCCAAACTTACCAACTCTAGATGCTTAGCTGCCCAGAAACAGGACGGTTCCAACCATGTTGTCTAAACCTTCAGAATGACTGCCTGCGCTGACCCCAGGCGGCCCGTCACTTATGTATGACCTTCCCCAGGCAGTCAGGGGGTCTTTTTGTATTCTCTCTATGGTATGAAAAACATTGAAAAAAGTTTAAAAATGCCTTTATTTTAGGATTTAGCATCTGAACGTAACTTTAAAGATTCATTTATAATGCTTCAAATTGAATCAATAAATCAATATTTTTATATAATTCTAAATATTATTTTATAGAAAAGAATTAAATCAAATTTTCTGAATAATTTTCCAGAGTAAATTTCCACTCTGCGATAAGTTTATAAACAATGCAAAGTTACATGTGTCACTTTTTGTTTACTTGGATTGGCACCTCCCAGACAAGTTTGAAATCTTCTGCCTCATCATGGTGGTGAAGGACATAGGCATTGATTGCCTGTCTGAATGTTCTGCGGCGGTTCTCTTCAGCCGAGTGCGGAATTATCAATCAGTGCAGTCAGTAAGCAGGAAGGCCAAGTGCGGAATCAATCAGTGAGTTAATCAATGGATGTACAATGATGTGCAATGATGTGCATCTCCAGTGAGAAGAGTGAGAAGAGACAAAAGTTGAAAGCAACCATCAATTTTAAAAGTCTTAATGTGTATCTACTGGTATCTATCACTGACGATCGCTGATCGCAACCGCTGAACAAAAAACTGCTGCCGGTCTGCATGCATGACCCGGTCGGACCTTTGATGTGCAGCATGCAGTGCCATGTACGTATAGCTAGATCGCGAGGTCGCGTCGGCGCGTCCCTCGTGCAAACCCGGTCGGGCACGTGCACCGTGGTTCGTGACGACAAGGTCGGTGCCTTCGGTACCGACCTTCGCCCCAGGCAACTTTCAACAACTGCCTGGGGCGTCGCCCCAGGTGGCCCTGGCGGGCCGCCTGCGGCATGCCTGGGGTACCCCAGGCACCCCAGGCAGGTTTAGACAGCATGGTTCCAACACCAACAGCAATAGCAAACGTGTGTGCGGTTCTCCGTCTCACCCCGTTGTCATCTCTCCACAACCGAATAGAAGCCCAGGAGCACCCACTCCTAGAAAGCTGAAAAGCCAGAGAAAAAGCTCTCAGCAGCTCCTACCACCGATCGATTCGATTCACATTGAAAAAAGTGATCATGAAGAAGAGGAAAAAGAAGTGTCATAAAGCTGAGTGATTGTCACCTCAATTTTGGTACGTGCTCTAACTTTATCGTATCAACAAAAAATCATATGCAATTTCAATCTATGAATTTTACGTTCTTAATCTCAGTTAGTACTAGAGTGAGTCTCAGTGACTAGTGTATATACACTGCCACACAGGCATATTTTTTTTACGGAACTGATAAGTTATAATTTTATATATATTTTTTTAAATTTTTGAAACATACATCAGAAATGTTCTGATAACTATTGTCATGAGAAAAATAATCAGAGTGACAGTAAGTCAGTGACTCAGTGAGGAACCCTAAGAGGTTAACCTCAAATCTCACCTCAAATATTAAATATTTGAGGTTGAAGCTTAAATCAAATCAAATCAAATATAATCAAATCAAACATAGTCACTAAATTCTAGGTTGACCACTAGGAAGCTAGAGTTTCTGTCTTCACGTTACCGACATATGTTGAATTCTTACAACTGTGCCACATAAAATTTAATCTATACCTTCTGCAGTAATTTAATTAATTCTACCTAAAATCCTAGAATTTATTTCAAATTAAAACTTAGAAGTTGATATTCATATTTCTCTGATGTGAAGCCTATAAACTAGAGCCTGAAACAGTGAAAGTGATACAATCATATACAATTTCCCAGAGCTCTCATTGTTTAATTCATTCTATGATTTTCCATCTGTTATACTTTAGTAGCAAAAATAATTAACAGAAGTTTCTATTTAGTTTCAAATTAACTTTTTTAATCATACACAAATTGCAGCACAATTGCAATTATATTTTTTTCATCAATTTCGTTCCTTAGTTTGTTTCATGCAACGTTTTTTTTAATTGTTTTTTTTTATGAACACTTTCTGAGTGGCTTTGTTTTGGAAGTTGTGAATCAGACCGTTAGTCACAGCGTCGATCATGTACGGTTTGTCTCCTCAAGCTTGTCTCGCTTCCAGCTGAGCTTGTGTTCAATACTCTCCTTAGTCGAGTCGATAATTACGTGTACTTCTCTCGTGCTTCTTCCTGCCCCCCTGATCCTTTCAAGGGGGTCGTCTCGCTCTCTGGACTCCCCCCCCCATCTACCCCTCCCGAGGAGCCTCTTCGGGGCCCTCCTCTAGTGCCGGAACCCCCCTCGCTGTCCTTCTGCTTCTCTCCCTCTCTCGACCGCTCTGCAGCGAAGTTGGATGAGAAAACAGACCGCGCGTCTGAGACCAGGTCCCGCGTTGTCACCACGTCTCCAAGTCTGCACGCAGGGCGATCGAGGCACCAGGGAACCGGGAATTAATTATGAGGGGGGAGGAAAGAGGAAAGAGAACTCAGAACAGCCGCTGAATAAGATCTTAATTCTTCCTTTTTCTTCCAGGGACAACTCAGGAAGGAAGGATTGCTTGACACCAACGAGGCGTCTGTCGGTCGTATGGAATCTGTGTACGTATTCTCCAACGACAAAAACAAAGAGAAATTCCCAAACTCATACAAGTTTGCAAAAACCGACAGAGGGTCGGGGGAGAAGAGAGAAAAATTGCATTTTTCTTTTTCCACTCTATTCCTTCTTTTGGTGCTCATTCAAATGAATTTATGGACAGACAGAGAGCAAGAGACAGAAAAACAAAGCAAGCACGCAGATAGACGGATTGTGTATTTCCTTTCCATGCTCCCTCCTTGACCCACACAGACGAGCACAGTACAGAGAGGCAGACTACCTGTTTCCCCCCTTTTTTCTCTTTTCACGTGCACAAGTAACAAGGAGGGGAAGGCAGAAAGAAAAAAAGAAAGAAAGAAAGAAAGAAAGAAAGAAAAAGAAAGAAAGAAAGAAAGAAAGAAAGAACAAAAAGGAAACAGGGAAAAAAAAGAAAGACAGAAAAGACAGAAAGAAAAAAGAGAAGGAAAAAAAAATAAAAAAAAGAAAGAAAGAAAGAAAGAAAGAAAGAAAAGAAAGAAAAGAAAGAAAAGAAAGAAAACGAAGAAAAGAAAGAAAAGAAAGAAAAGAAAGAAAAGAAAGAAAAGAAAGAAAAGAAAGAAAGAAAGAAAGAAAGAAAGAAAAAGAAAGAAAGAAAGAAAGAAAGAAAGAAAGAAAGAAAAAGAAAGAAAGAAAGAAAGAAAGAAAGAACAAAAAGGAAAGAGGGAAAAAAAAGAAAGACAGAAAAGACAGAAAGAAAAAAGAGAAGGAAAAAAAAATGAAAGAAAGAAAGAAAGAAAAGAAAGAAAAGAAAGAAAAGAAGGAAAAGAAAGAAAAGAAAGAAAAGAAAAGAAAGAAAGAAAGAAAGAAAGAAAAAGAAAGAAAGAAAGAAAGAAAGAAAGAAAGAAAGAACAAAAAGGAAACAGGGAAAAAAAAGAAAGACAGAAAAGAAAAGACAGAAAGAAAAAAGAGAAGGAAAAAAAAATAAAAGAAAGAAAGAAAGAAAGAAAAGAAAGAAAAGAACGAAAAGAAAGAAAAGAAAGAAAAGAAAGAAAAGAAAGAAAAGAAAGAAAGAAAGGAAGAAAGGAAGAAAGGAAGGAAGGAAGGAAGGAAGAGCGAAAAAAAACAGGAAAAAAAAAGAAGGAAAGAAAGAACCAACGAATGATCGAAGGAAACTTTCCAGAAGCAAAACAGAAAGTCAAACACATCGGAAAAAGAGAATCACCAGATACAACAAGCACACAAAAAACCAGACCCCTGCACATGAGGAGACAGACAGGCCCCAAGACAGACCGTGAGATGAGAGGGAATCCAGGTGCAGCCTTGATGTCTCCTGTCACTTCGGGTTCTTCTTCCTCCCCGTTCACCCCGAGGCTCTGTCTGATGCCGAGCATCTGGTCCACAGGGAACGCGCGGGTGTGGAAGATTGCGGCCAGGACCATCTCCACACACAGCAGAGACTCGTGGATCTTTGTCTGCAAACAGATTTTGGTGGTACAAAGACACAGAAGATGCTTTAAAGAAGCCCTTTTTGGCATTGCTGTCCTCTGAGAACACCCTGAGGTGCGATCACGAAAAAGGCTGGATTGCCGTTTGCAAGTCATTCACTAACTAAAGGAAAAAATGGACAGGGCCGCAGAGGACCCAAAAGGGAATCAGGAGAAACAATACAGACTCACTCACGCTTTTCTTCTGTATGGATGCATGTACGCCTCTGTGCGTCAATCGACACGCATGAAGGAGTCCCTGCCCTCATTCGACCGGGTCCCTTCAACAGTTTCCTGTCTTTCTGTCTGTCTGTCTATCTATCCAGCCTGCAGAAAAGGGTCCGTGAGTCCCTCTGTTCCATTTGTACAGCGGCAACGGGTGACCTACCTCTCACAAGACCACAGTCAAAGGCTCTCGGATGAGACTAATACAGAGTCAGGGAATCTGGCTTGCTCGCTGGCTGGCTGTTGTAATGAGGGGAGGAAAGTGAAGGGAGCGCAGGCATCAAGCAAATTCACTCCATCGTTTTCTGACACGATGTGGGGGATCAAATACCTGACCCATCATCCAAGAGAGATGATTGAGTCAGCGAGTGAGTGCATGAGTAAGCAAAGGAAAGAAAAAAAAAATAGAAGTACAATGATTCATTTCCATTCTAGACCGACCGTCACAATGGGGGCTGAGAACCCGTCAACTGCCGGAATGAGGCCCAGTCTGAGCAGGAGGAAGAGGAAGATCTGCTGCCAAAATCCGAAAAAGACCACAAACTTGATGCACAGAAACTTGGCGAGTGGTCGAAAAGGCTGGAGCAGTTCCTCAGTCATCACATAGAACTGGACCAACGCGTACATCGAAACGATCATACTGATATTGTTCATCGCCCATAACACAAAGTAGGGTGACTCAGGCCTCATGTCTTCCTCGATGAACATATTCTCAAACTTCAAAATCACAGCGGTGATAGCCGTGATCGGCATCACAAAAGCGAACTGAAGGGTGGCAAGGCGGATCCATCCGAAGACCTTCGGGCTCGGTGTGAAAGGACGCAAGCACCACTTCAATGGAGGTAGATGAGGCACCTTTCCTCTTGTTTCAAGGTTCAGAAATAGACGCCTCTCCCCCCCCAAGTAGTTGATCATAAGGTTCAAGAAGGAATACAGGGCGAAGGCCTGGTAGGCCTCTCTGACGAAATCGAAGGCCGTCCTGGAGGAGGGGAGCAGCATTGTCAGAAGACAGCTGACACTGAAAACTGGAACAAGAAGGAGAATTCTGCAGATCAGTCGTTGGTTTTCTGGCTCCACGTAGTGAGTCAAATGGTTCCAGAGATGGATCGAAGAGATGATGACAGCGACCAACGTCGCGCCGCTGCCGATCAATTCAAAAACTTCAATGACGTTTGCTCTCATTTTTTCTGGAGTATGTACGTTCGAATCCCTTGTCGATGGCGGGATGGCCTCTAGCTCGCACCCGCTTTCGATTAGTCGGAGACGACAGAAGAACCGGAAGAAGATACAGAAACGATCTTCGTACGTGTTAATAAGCAACGGACGCTGCTTGAGAAGACGAACTCGTCGAAGCTGCAGTCTGACTCCTGTCAGTCCACCTGAATAAATGCACTCCCCATGCATGTGATCTGGAGGAAGTCAAACTTCTCTTTTTGGCTGCATTTTCTTCATCCGATAAATTCCCACAATAACGTTCCTCCAAAGATCGAGACGCCATCTCCAGCTCTGCATGTACTAATTTGCAGCGATATCGATATTTTTTTTTTCAAATCGAAAGTTGACCGATACAGGATTGCATGTTGCAGGCCCCGGAAAACTCTTTTGGGGGGCACTTTTTGCCGGGTCCTGTGTGGAAGAGGCTCCAGAAAAGCCGCATGCCCAAAACTCTTTCCGGGAGTGCTCGCATTCTGGCATTTTGAGGGTTTCCACTTTACTGGGGGAGGACGGGGGTCAAACTTTCAATACATGCGAGCTTGTAGAACCCCGGCCCCCTCCCCTGCGAATTTGTATTGGAATTCGAATTTCCAAATGTATAAAAGCCTTATTTAAAAAAGCTATCTAATTAATTGCATGTACGTACCTAGAAGCTATTTTGGAGTCCTCGATCCATCAACAGCCATGCGTGTGGCAGTGCAAGAAAGACCGCGAGCTCCGTATACGCCAGACTCGCATACAACCACATACTTTAGCGTCGTGTGTAAATCCGAACACGTCGCGTGGAAGTGCATCAAAAGAGTTCGAAGGGCCAGCTCACAAGCTAGGCCAAAAGGAGCTTTCACTTCACGTCTCAAGAAATCACTACCCAAACAGTCTGAGTTATCATTCCATTCGGAAGTGTTTGACACTTGAGGGCCTGAAACAGTCATTCTGACCGTCCACCCTATTTCTGCAGACCCAAAATGCCTCGGTCCATCAGGAAGTCACCAACCAAGCCGGCTCTCGTGGAACCCCCAACTTCTTCTTTCAAGAAAAGCTGGGTGGAAGAGAAGAGAACACTTGCTGCGGTCGCAGTGGGTCTCACTGTCCTCGTCTACGCCAGGACCTTAAATTTCGAATTCATCAGAGATGACTACAGAGCGATCCATCACAACCCGGCAGTGACTGGCAAAAGCAGTCTGTCTGCTGAAGGTTTCTGGGAGCGGGACTTTTGGGGGGTCCCTCTTTGGAAAGAGGGCTCTCACCTCTCCTGGCGCCCTGTATCGTCACTTCTCCTGCGCCTGGGCTGGTCACTATGGGTCAGTAACGCACCATCTCGTCCTTGCTGTTGCCCCTGCACACGCTCTTCCGACTTCCGGTTTGCATACTTGCTTCCGTTAGAGGAAGCATGCATGCATGTGCGTGCATGCAAGTATCCGTGTATTCTTTTGCGATTACGTGTGGGTGCATGGAATTCTGTACGATTGCGTGCGCGTGCGTGCGTGTGTGTGTGTGTGTGTGTGTGTGTGTGTGTGCCTGTGCGTGTCTGTGGTGT
>JAHBMJ010001162.1:0-16618 GCA_018398765.1 Chromera velia | reverse complement strand
TGTGTCACGGCTTGTACATGTGAGTGAGAGCGAAGGCAACAGGCAACGGGTGAAAGAAGTGACAGGCAGAGATGTCATCGTTCTGCACGCCGCTCTCCTGCAATCTTTCCTTGATCCTCTTCATTTCCTCCTACCTCCCTCTCCTCTTCATTTCCCACGTACCTGCTTCTTCTACTGCTCGCTCGATGAGACTGTGTGGGGTTGCCCGTTGCGACAGAGCCTCCCTTCGTTTTCACCTTTCTGATTGTGGGATGAACTTGCTTGTGTCTGTTTGCAGGGTGACTCACCCCTCGGCTTCCACGTCCTGAACGTGGTCGTGGCATCGCTTTGCGCCGCTCTGTGTCCCTTTGCCCTCTTTCCCTCCTCATCACGTGTGGGTGTGTGTCAGTGGGCAGCAGTCCTCCTGTGGGTTGCGCATCCGGCACGTACAGAGGCTGTGGCATGGTGCGTGTGCGTCGCCGACCTCCTCGGAGGGCTCTTCACCCTGTGCGCATTGCTGGCGGCTGGGACCATACCGATGAGGTCGAAAGGGGGGAAGGACGTGGTGGTAGAGGTAGCCTGTGTGTGTGCGTCAGTCTTTTTCTGTCTGGCTGCGGGTCTGTCGAAGGAGACGGGGTTGATGGCGTTTGTCCTCGTTCCCGTGTGGTTCTATCTCCAGCGTTGGCAAAAGCAGCAAACAGCAAAGAGGGAGGACGAGAGCGACAAAACACGATGGCTCTCCCTGATTGTCCTCACAGCCGCGTGCGTCGCAGGTCTGGCTTTTTATTTCAAGCTCCTCCGGGGACCTGTGGAGAGAGGCAACACCACCAAATTTGCACTGAGTGCAAACCCAATTGCAGAGATGTGGGATCAGACAGGGATCCTGACTCGACTCCTCGTGCAAAGCATCTACTTGCACATCATGCTCTGGCCCGTCCAACTTTACCCTGACTACTCCGCAGAAACCATTCCCCTCGCCTCGTCTTTGTCAGATCCCCGCATTCTCCTCTGGGTTGTCGAGGCTGTTTGCGTTCTTGCAGTAGCAGCACTGGCATGGAGAGCTTGGAGACGGGGAGGGGGTGTGGTGTTGAGCACAGGCTTCATGTTCATGTCAATCTGCTCAGTTCCCGCTTTCCATCTCTTCCCGATAGGGCTTCTCGTGGCTGAGCGCATCATCTTTTTTGCAGTTCTAGGGCCCTGCATGATGGTGGGGGCATTGCTCAGCTGGGTGGCTGGTGTTTTTGGTGAAAAGCATAAAGCGAAGCTCGGGATGGCTCTAGCAACCGGGATTCTGTCCCTTCTGTGCGTGAAAACAGTATCGCAGGTGGAAATTTGGAAAAGCCAGGACACCGTTTTTGCCGCCATGGCACCCCAAAATCTTGCTTACATGGAGAGAACAGCCCTCCGGCTGATTGACGCACAGAAGTACGAAGAAGCTCTTCCTTTGGCAAAGGGTGTGTACGACTGGATAGCCGAGCGCAATTCGCTGAGTGCCAACTCATACGCGTATGGCAACTGCCTGATCTTTCTCGGCAGATTTGAGGAAGCCCTGCCAGTCGCGACGCACGCCTTCGAGACTATGTACCCCAAACTTGATGTGATTGCTCTCTATAACAAAAAGGCGGCAGAGCAGCTGTCCGAAAACGCAGGTGGGTGGGTGGGTGGGGGGTTAATCGTCAGCTGGAAATATGTGGAACTAATTGTTTCCTTGCAGGCATACGATGGGTTTTGATGCCCAATTTTTGCGTCCATTCATCCACTGCATCTTCTGACTTCTGCAAGCGACTTCCTTTAAGTCCTTCCCAATCTTCTGATCAGGTGGCTGTCTCTCTCTGTCTCTGTCTCTCTCTGTCTGTCTCTCCTGTGACTCCTTTCCTCCCCTCCCTCCCCTTTGCATTTGTGAGTGTGTGTCTGTGTAGGCGTAGGTGTGCCTGTTCTGTGTGCAAGGAGCAGTCGTCTCATGAAGCACCATGTGAAGTTTTCTATCAACAAGAGACTCCATCCAGCATTATTACCTAAGAACCCATTCTTTCGTTGTCTCCTCTAGTATCATGCCTCCACAAGCAGTTTCCTTCTTCGATCGCCTCTGTACACGAAGATATGTGAACCCACAAATCTGCATGCATGTACACTGCCATCTAAATACCTGCCATGGAGTGTCATTCATGCCACGCATGCATGCATGCAGGTCTGGTGGCAACACAATTCAAGAAGTGGGACCTCGCGATCAAGGCTTGGAAGAAGTACCTGTACTACGCCCCCAACTCCTCAAAGGGCTGGTGCTACTTCGGGTACTCCCTCTTCTACAAAGGAAGGGAGGTCGAGGCGGCGGGACCCTTGCAGCAGTGCCTCGCTCTCTCAAAGAACGAGTTGACACCCGACATGACCAACTACCAGACGTACGTCTGCCTCCTGGGCCTCTCGATGGACAAAGCTCACGCAGAAGAGAAGGGAGAAGCTCCTTCAGAAGGACAAACGGAGTCCGAGTCGGACTCGGACTCCGGCATTCGATTCCTTGAAGAGTGCACGACATTCAAGAAAGCCCTTCCCGGTTTGAAGAAGAGGGCACAAAAGGTACTGGATGAACGCGCCAAACCTGTAGCTGCTCAGACAACGGCTTCAGCAACAGCTCAGGCGACAGCTCAGGTGACAGCTCAGGTGACAGCTCAGGTAACAGCTCAAGGAGCAGTTGAGGCAGAAGTTACAACAACTGCCTGACCAAGTCACTTCAAGACTCGATTTCGAAGGTTGCATGGCCAACACACGGCCGCCTGGATGTTTTTTCGTCATGATTTGCAGACCTAGTTGCAGACATTCTAATTACTCAAAGTAGTATTCAAAAATATTGATTACTTCATATTGTACTAGTCATTGTAAAACATCTGAGCTGGCATCTGGGGAGGACGTAAAGGATAATTTAAAATGCTAGTGAAAATGTTTAACACTAAGTCTAGACCCAACTTTCTACTGTGTAAGTTTCTAGTATATAGGCAGTACTAGGCAGGCTGAGACTTAGTCAGAGACTAGGCTCTGCATTATAAAAAAACTTAAAAGAGGAAGAAAACTACAGAAACACTTTTGGTCTAACTGCTGATAATAAAAAATATATCAACACAACAAGGGTTCTTCTTTATTAATATTTAAACAATACTATGCAACACTATTCACAATGTATATCGCGATAATACTACAGTCACAGTAGCTTTGCTACTCATTATGGCTTTACCTGTAGAAAAATTATATTAAACATTTTTTCAAAAGTTACCAATTTGAATAATTCAACAATAAACTTTTAAACAAGTTAGAGACTGATCAAAATTGAAGCCGTAAAGTTTTAATTTCAATATAGATTTATATTATTACTTCACACAAGTGTACAAAAAAAATGCATAAAAAAAAATAATGATAAAAATATTATTTTTTTTTACATGCACTTTTTATTTTTGACATCAATTTTTATACATTTCTTTTGGGTCAACTATCAAGAATTAGAGCTCAAACTGACAACGCTTGTAAGTCAACTGTTAGTTTCAAGTTAACAAGCTCTAACTCTTTATAGTTTATGAAAAATAAGTGTTATATTAGTTATGATGCGACGATATGGATGGTGACATAGGTGCAGTATGTCTAGAGGATGAAAACGGGATCAAGTAGGGTTGCAGAATATCATGAAGGGCTGGTATGGGTACATAGGGAAATGGAGAGGTGACCCACAACATGATTCGTGACATCAAACAACTCAAAGACTCATGATATGGTCCGCAACAATTGAATGTACTGCTCGATGAAAATGATGTGCACCTTGACGTGCTTGAGGGTCTTCGCCCAGTCTGTGAGGCTTCTGTCTTCCGCTGTTGGAGCTTTCCATGAGGCTCCGACCATGATAACGTGTACCTCCAGTCCTGCTGGCACCCACTTGCCGAGTTTGACCTCCTTATTGATTTTCTCTCCCAGGACCTTCAAATCCTGTTCTATCCCGCCAAGTACAAAAACCATCCTCCCGGCTTTAGGGAGGACGGCAGCCTTTTTGACAAGGGTGGCGTGTCTTTCCGGCATCACCAAACAGTGAACACCGGCCTGCATCTTCTCATCCTCCTTTCTTCCCCCCTTGTAGTCCCAGGCCTCCTGTCTACCTCAAAGCCTCGGCACTCTAAACCATCGTAGAGAAAGTCCCTGCCCAAAGAGAAAATCCCCTTTCCATCGGTGGCAAATAACGCCTCCAGCTAAACTTCCTTGCTGGTTGAAATCCTGTCCTACCCATTGCTCTCTTCCTTCCTTCTTTGCACCACTTTGATCCTACAAATTGCCCCGTCTTCTCCTTCTTCTTCGTGACGGTCCCTTCGAAAGATGCACTGCCCACCCTATGTGATCATGTCAAAGAAAGAAGAACTTAGTTCTTAACGATTAACACGTAGATAGACCGCGAGTCGTCCACGTTTACCTGCATGCATCAGTTTAGCAACACACATAAAAGAGGAGTCAAAGAAAGCAAAGAAAAAAAGGTGCAAAGAGGCAGGGAAAAGAGTGAGGCAATACAGAAGAACTGATAGCAGACATAAAGGTAATGACAAGCGCACAGCAACAGAGAAAACAGACTTTTTCACCTTCATTCACTCCATGTAGATAGTTAGACAGACCATATATTTCTTGTTCTTCTCCCTCCTTTTCTTCACAAAGTTAGAAAGACAGACAGACTATATGTTTCTTCTTCTTCTCCCTCCTTTTCTTCATAACACAACAGACAAAAAGAAAGAACAAAGACAAAAAAACAGCATTAACAATCAAACAGCGTGGGCAGAGGGCCCGAAAGGTGAGAGTTAAGCGCCCCTTGCCTCTCCACCTCCTGACAGACTTTCATGTGATCACTGGTTTCACATGCTAATCCTCTGCTGCTTCCACTCAAGACAAGATAGAGAAAAAAAGAAGACACGAGAAGACAAGACAAAAAAAACTAACAAATAAAAAAGAAAAAAAAGAGAAAAAAGAAAAGAAAACTGTATGTGCCACTGGGGACCGGCACCGTCATGGTCCTTAGATAGGGTTGGGGGGGTGGGGGGGCGCCCCTGCGGAGGGGGATTCTTCTGATATTGTGTCTTCATATCTTGCAGAAAGACTCTTTCGGCGGTAACGAAACTCTCAAAGTCCCATACTGAAAGAGTGACGGTGCTGGTAGAAAGACAGACCATATGTTTTTTTTTCTTCTCCCTCCTTTTTTTCATAAATAAAACAAACAAAAAGAAAGAAAGAACACAGACAAAAGACAGACAGACAGAAAAACAGACAGACAGACATACCGATCTACACATTAACAGATGAGAAACGCTCTAGATAAAAAGGGAATCATCAGATAAGCAAGCCACACGGATAGACCACTGCAAGCTAGCAAGGGTTGTTTTGCTTCTTTTGACCCACCTATACACAAACTCATGGACTGACTGTCCGACTGACCCTAAAAAGGTTTAAGAAGGACTAGATGAGAGAAATGATAACCGTAGTATGATCAGATATCTGCAGGATCCCCTGGTTGATTGAGTGACGTGGCAGGCACGCCTACATACGTACATCGATACATGCATGCATCATTGTATACAAGGCAAAGCTCAAAGGTGCTCGAGAACACCCTCACTGACTGATATAAACTGCATGGCTCGACCCTACCCCTTTTTTTTATATAAAAACTTCAAAAGATGATGATGCAGTAATAGAGTATCGCGTTTGTTAGGAAGCCAAAGAGGCATAACAGTGAATCTTTTCTGGATAGTTTTCTCTGATTCCACAGAAGAGCCTTACACGGAAGAAAACAAGACTTATTCTAAAAGAAAGCCGGCCTGCCTGACCATCCTCAATGAGTCCGACTCTCTTCGTGCTGCATGCACCCATGAACCATTGGTTCACGTTTTGGTCATGAGCTGCCAAAAATTCATTTATAGGCAAAAAGTCTTCTTCTGAGGGGCAAAACCCCCCATAAAACTACGCTAAAACCCCCTTTAAAAACCATAAAATTCACTTTTCAAAGAAACTCTGCCAAAAATTCAGGAGTGCGTGCAGCGTGACTCTTTCCTTCTCCTCAAAGTAGGCCGCAAGTTCGTTAAATCCTGCCACGTCGGCTCCTAAAACTGCAGGTAGAGAAGCAAAAGGAAAAAAAGAAGGAAGGACCCAAGGGAAAAGTCAGACTGTCTTCTACATATGTTTGTAGAAACACCGTATCCTGTGGGGCAACGAAACGCAGCAAGGAGGCAACTCATTCATATAAAAGATAAAACAAAAAAAGGAATGGAATCACGGAGGCAAAGTGAGAGTCAAAGAGGCAAAATGCAGAGTATACATGACAGAACACAAACAGTAAAAGTGGCTGATTCTTTTTACACGTCTCCCTCCACTAACATATTCACGCCTTTCCCTTCTGTCCCCTACCTGGCTCAAGTTTCTAGATCACGCGCTTTCCGAGTCCTACCGCTACTTGTTCCAGCCAGGGTCTGGTCGCTCTGCTAGTCACGTCCAGGGTACAGGCTCTGCACAGGGACGGGTCAAGCAGATGCACACACACATATATACACACACACACACACACACACACACATACATACACACACACACACACACACACATACATACATATATACATATACACATACATACATATACACACACGCATGCTAGTAGTACGGATCCCTGCACATCGCCAGTCGTTGCATGCATTCACTCACAAGGGTCGGTCCTGCAGGAACATATGGCCATGCAAGACGATAAAAGCGGCACGTAATCGAAAGGCAGAACAGAGACTCTTATAGCCAGTGAAAAAACAGAAAAGGAACGAGAGAGAGAGACACTTCCCTTAAGTTCTTTTCTCTCAGTCATAATATCATGTGAAAGTGTTTCTGTCCTGATTTTGTTGCACATGAATGTGTATGTATATGCATACCACCTATCCATACATTCAATATTCATTCGGAGTGTCATACGCTTCTTCCTTCCTCCTCATCGTGAATTGTGATCAAGTTTTCTTCGCCAGGACACGGGCCCCGGGGTCCAGAAAAAAGATCTATACCGTTTACGCTCGGAGAGCACAGAGGATCTCCGATGACGAGTGATGCCACCGCTCGGCAGAAGACCTTTCCATGCTTCCGAAGACCATAAACAAGCTCTACCGCCTGGCGGGACCTCTCAGCCTGTGCCGTCAGGCGATCTTTTAGCACAACACCCCCCGAGCAGGTCGCTCCCGAGACAGACTCAGGCATCTTGCCTCCACCCCCGGGCCCCCGCTAAGAAGAATGCTCATAAGGGTGCGCAGAGACCCCCCCGCGTGGGGGGGTGCGGCTTCTAGAACCGACACGGGAGTCCCTGTATCTGTACATCTCTATGTCTGGCATCGGGAGGGGGCGAGTACTAAGTCCTGCAGGTGTTTGCCTCTATCTCTGGGCTCTGCAAGGGGCGAGTAGTGGCATCTGTCTCTATCTTTGTACTCTGCAGGCGGCAAGTAGTAGCATCTGTCTCTATCTTTATACTCTGCAGGGGGCGAGTAGTGGCGTCTGTTTCTATCTTTATACTCTGCAAGGGGCGAGTAGTGGCGTCTATCTCTATCTTTATACTCTGCAGGGGGCGAGTAGTGACGTCTGTCTCTCTCTGCTCCTGAGTCCAGAGGGGGGGCTTTGCCCTGTCTTCGTGGAGTTTTCTTCTCAGCTCGGCTTGGGGAGACATTCCAATTGCAAGTGTATGGGCGAAGGTCTTCAGTCTTTCCCCTGCAAGTAGCCAGTCAGAAGGGGTAGAAAAAAGGTGCAACAGAAAAGTTGCCGGAGCCTAGGCTAGAGCGCCTACCTTCTCTTTCTTCCGCACCTAAGAAAGGTGCAAGAAAAGCCTAGGGGGCAGAAAAATTTTTACAGGCGCGCCTGCGAGTGAATTTGTCTCCAGGGAGCGGGGGGGGCAAGGGTGCTGGAAGGGTGGGGGGGGCTGGAAAGGCGGAAAAGGCTGGAAAGGCCAAAAGGGCTGCGTGGAGGCGATAGAAGAAACAAAAGGCTTCAGAAGGCTGAAAAGGCTGCGTAGAGGCGATGGGAGAGATAAAAGACTTCGGAAGGCCGAAAGGGCTGCGTGGTGGCGATGGGAGAGACAAAAGGCTTCAGAAGGCTAAAAGGACGGGAAAGAAAGGCTCGAAAGGGTGGAAGGGCTAAAACTGTTGGGAGGGCTGGAAGAGTAGGAAGAAACGGATCGCTAGCTGTCGATCAGAACATTTTACGGCAGGCTTACCTGTGACAATCATGGTGAGAGAGCGGCATATAGCTGGGAGGCTGTTGGTAGGGGTCGGTTGTGCCTATCTGACGCAGGCTGCTACACGTATCATCCGGTTTGTTACAACAAACAACCGGTCATCATCCCTAAAAGCTACAGGATGCTTGTGAAGTGCATCCCAGAAACATCTCAGGATGTGAACGGGATGATCCCGGCAATTCATATACATGTGTTTCTGTAGGCACAGCACTACAGAAACCCACAGCATGAGTTGTAAACATTTCCAAGCTGCAAAGCGTTGTTAAAGAGAGCGAGTCGAAAGGGGCAGGGCTGACCGTTGAAAGGGAAGAGACACAAGAAGAGAGAAGAATGCACAGGAAGTCTTAGAGTCCAGATGCAGATTGTGCAAACAAATTGGAGAATCTCCAACGCAACACGCTTTCATAATCCAATCAAGATAGGGTAGAGACTGACCTGCCCAAGTACTTCCCGGTACTTCCTTAGGGAGGAAAGAAGAGAGAGCGTTGCAAAAGCCGATGACCGAAGCCGATTGGATTTGAATACCTAGCGCCAGATCAATCTGTCCTTTGCGATTTCAAAATTCAAAGCCGCAGAAAGCTTTCTCTGCCCTTTGCAACACAAAGATCAGATTGGGAGAAGGTCTTTGGCAAGCCAGATAGCTTTCCGTTTTAAAAGGCTTGCAATCTGCTTCCAGATTGAAGCTGTAAAGTCATGTATGACAATTTGACCACATGCTTGCATCGCAAATTCGTGCAACACATGTCACTGCAACATACACGTACTTCGACGCACGCAAACAACATGCACTTTGATGCACGTGCACAACGCAGTGGCGTAGGCTCACGTGTACAAGTATATTCCTACATATTTTTACCGTATGCTATAGCGTACTGAAATGCTCCCAGGGAGCGTGCCGTGGCCCCTAGCATGGCCCCTAAAAGTGGTGAATTTCGTTGGCCGGCTCCGCCAGCGGCCATGGTATCTGATTGGTTGACGTCCGTTGGCTGGCTCCGCCGGCGGCCATGCATGTGCATCTCGTAAACTTTTGATATGTACTTAAGCTTTAGGGGGTACTACCACCTACTACTAGACTACCACTTTTAACATACCGTTGGCTGGGGGCCACGGCACACAAGTAGTATATTTTTACTGTGTGCTATAGTATGCTATAGCGTACACAAGTAGTAACAAGTAGATGCTACTAAGCATAATAATTTAACCCTGATATACTCTGATGTACCGTAGCCATACACAATAACAATTCATGTTTATTCATGTTTTCATTTTATGTTAGCACACAGAAGATGTTACACAAGTAAAAGCTATATGATTTTATGCTATTTCATGTTAATTACCCCCCTAACACTAAGCTACGCTAAGTAACGCTAAGCTACGCTTAATCGGAAGCTGCCGAAGATGGTCTTAGTTTTGATTAAAGGCGGCCAGAGGTCACTGAACAAAATTGTATGTTTTGATTGAAAGCCACCGAAGGCGGGTCATGAGAGACTGAAGGCCAGGCCGAAAATAAATGCATATCAAATTTATGCAAGAGAGTCAAGGTCAAAAAGATGTATACCCATGTACGCCGTTGTCATATAAATCAATCGATAGTTTTTGTTACCTTAATTAAGTAATTTTTCAGCACTCTTGAGTTGTGCACATATTTAAAAGCAATACAATCTAAAAAAATGCTGTCATCGATCATGCAATCTATAAAAGAATTACGTCGTCAATCACACAATCCATAAAAGAATTGAAAGCTCTAAATTCTTAAACTTTGGAGGTCAATTTCTCATTAAAATTCATACAATGAGTTAGATCCTAGATTAGAACTTGATACTAACAGTGCTTATAGACCTAGTATCATAATAAGACAGTCAGCACGGGGAAAGATCAAAAGAGGTAAAGTGCTGACTGCCTATCACTTAGGAAGAAAAGGGGGTTCGAGAGGAATGGAAAGATGGGTGGATATATAGGTAGACGGTACAAGGGAATGTACCACATATAGATTCGTGGGAGAGCTATAAATATACCTAACGAACTTGGGGATGTCCCCACAGAGAAATCTCGTGCAGAGACTTAGAGAAAGATCTCGTACAGAGAAGTCTGTTCGATAAGGACTCTTTGCTAGAACCTTGTATAAATTGTTTGTAATGCTTTGATTGCTTGCATACATAAGATTGCATGCATTTGTGCTGCATAGATTTACTGTGGATCAATACAGTGTTGAGTGCCCCGGCATGCCTGATTGATTGGCTTGCATGGGCGCGGTGCGTACGTGCAGAGGCCGTGGCTTGATGCTTAGGCCTTTCTATAGTCTTGAGTGCAGTGGTTGCATAGGTGACACTTTACGTGCATTCCTCTCTTTGCAGTGGTAGCATAGGAGGTAGATGCGACGGTAAGTATGCGAGCGTGTCTTTTCTTATGTCTGTGTCGTGTGTATCTCTTTACGTGTATTTCCCTCCTTGTAGCGATAGCAAGTGCAGATGAGAAGGAAATTTGAATGGATTCAAAGAGATCTGTGTTTGATTGCATGCTTTGTGTGGGTAAGTTATTGACGCTTTGTGCGATGCTTTGCTAGCTTTGCACTGCAAGTTTGAATATGTAACAGTGTATGGATTGTATGTGATGCAGCATGAACCCTGCTTCTTGTGTCTGCAAAACGAGGCGAAACAAGACGGGCAAAGGCAGCAAGCTTTCTGGAGGAGAGCGTTACTTCACCTGCATGCGTACAATGGCTGTGTGGGTTAACAATGTTTGTGTAAACCCTTTTATCCTGAATCAGATGCCTCCTTCTCCCTCATGAAGAGATCTAAAAAAGACAGTCAAAGAGATTTGGAAAGAAAAATGCGATGCAATGTGCTTGTATTTATGCTGATGACGTTTGTTTATGTGCGTCGATCTTTTGTTTTGCGTGAGTAGATTTGAAACGCAATTGTCCATGGTTGATATTGGTTGTCAAGTAAACAAAAGCGTCTATTATCAGACGGACAGAGAAGAGGGAATGAAGAAGCCGCCAAGGTCGAATGGCTCTTTTCCTCTCTGTTCGTTTCGCGTTTGTTTGTGTGAATGCTTGTGGGCATGTATGTTTGTGTATGTTTATGATCGTGAATTATAACTCGAAGCGAGAAGAGAAGAAATCTATGCAGTGACTGTCTGTCTTTCTTTCCCTTCCCTTACATGCCCTCCACCTCCTTCTCCCTGGTGAAGAGATTCGAACGATGATGGCGTGTTGGGCTCTAGTGCTTGTAAGTGATCTTTGTGCATCTTGGTGACCTTGTTGTTTGTATTGTACCCTCCGCCGCGGATCGAGAGCGATTGAGAGCCACACCAGAGGAGAAAAGAATCTTTGCTGCGCCACAAAGGGGACGTGCCACACTGGCAGCCGCATACTGAGTTTTGCTCAGTTTGGTATGCAGGCGGGAAGCCTGACTGATTGGCTTACATGGGTGCGATGCGTACGTGCAGAGTCCGTGGCTTGATGCTTAGGCTTTTCTATGGTTTTGAGTGCAATGGTTGCATAGGTGACACTTTACGTGCATTCCTCTCTTTGCAGTGGTAGCATAGGAGGTAGATATGACGGTAAGTATGCAAACATATCTTTTCTTATATCTGTGTCATGTGTGTCTCTTTACGAGTATAGTAGTATGTTTTTAGGTCTTTGCAGGGTAAGCATGCGAAGAGATCTATAGTTGAGTATTAAGCGTTATCAGTTTGAGCTTCAAAGTTCTAACTGGTTCTAACTCTAGGTTCTAACTCTTTATAGTTCTTTAATAAAAACTAATGTATCAAAATTCATGTCAATTTTTGAAAATATTCTGAAAAACGACATCAATGTCAATTTTTTGTACACTTTTGTTGTACACTTTTATAGAGTAACCTTTTTGATATTAGTGAAAATGTAACTAAGGGGCCGTACTGTAGGTATACCTAAGTTTCACTCCTAACTTTTCTTACACCTTTTTACACTATATATTGTATTCCAAGTTATAAGGTTAAAACTAGTAGATGAAGCACATTCTGGAGTGTTATATTGGGCTATTCTCAAGCTCTAGTTCAACTTCAGTCTTGAAAAATGTCAGTCCAAAGTTGTGTCGCCAGGTTCTGTTAGGTTTGTTGCCTATTGGGCTCTGTTGGGCCTTTCATCAGCTGCATGACAGGTCATGAAGCCCAACAGTGCCTAACAGAGCCCAACAAGGTCCCTTCCCTTCCCTACAAGCTTGTTTTACACGCCAGGTCTACGTATCAAAGCATATAAATACAATAAACACCAGTTAAGACATTCAGTGCTGCACATTGGTGCAGTATGAGCCTGAAACTCTTCGTAAAACGTTTATAATACACCAAAGAAAATGGAGACAGACCTGCACATACAATGCAGACAAATGTATACTCCTTGTGCTTAACCTTTCCAACTCATTCATCAAGTCATCCCCCTTCATCGGCAGTCATTTCGGAGTGATCAATTTCATTCCACAGATGAATCAAACGTTTTATTTCTTCAGTGCTGACAGTCAGTTTCCGTTTGTCTTGTAAGAATTCATGAACCCAACCAAACACAGAACCAACAGGAATTAAAGATGTCTGGACTGCAAGAGAAGACGGCTTGCAGAGAACAGAGAAAGACACATGTTCAGATGATTCAAATTCTTCACTGTCAATATCCCTACAAGCTTGTCATCATCATGATTGTGCGTGTTATACATGTTGGGAGTGTTTGTTGGGCTGTTGGGCCGTGTTGGGCATGTTGTATATTGGGCGTGTTGGGCGCCCAACAGCTTCCTAGCAAGGTGAAGCCCAACAGTACAACAAGCCCAACAGCCCAACAAAACCTGGCGATACAAAGTTTTTCATAAAAATGAATATATGTTTCTAGCCCAACATAAAAACTAATGTTACTGTCATATTTTCTATAATTTATAGTTTTTGGTTTTTTATGAAACTTTTTGCATAACATTCCTAAATTTTTGTTTGTTTAAATTTTCTTTAAAGTCAGGGGTCATGATCTACCTATATGTAGAGTGCGGCCCCCTAGAAATGTAATGAGCGCCGAAGATGGCCTTAGTGTTGATTGAAAGCGGCCGTAGGCCGCCGAAGATGGCAGTATTTTGATCAATTCTAAAAAGTTCATAGCGGTTCAAAGCTTGTAGTGTCAGAGGGGTAATGTTAATCAATGTTAATCATTTTAAAATTGAAATCTACGTGATTAATAGTGATTAATTATGACTAGACTGAAATCAATAGACCACGGGGATTCCGGAAACATAAAATCCTATCCTATGTTATCCTATCACACATATTAATGCATATAGATGTGTTAACATGACTGTACCTCTATTATTTTTTGCTTAGGCAGCGGCATGTCTTTCATGCTTCGGACAGCACCGTTTAGCCCGTTTCTCCACAAAATTGAGAAGATTCCCCCTAGGATTCTCCATCGTTGGAATATGTTAGAATGCTTTTGCTGTTTTATAATTTGTTAATGAATGACATGAGAATGCCTTTGCAAGAAGTGAAGTGCTACACTGTAGTTGAATCTAGTTCAAATGATCGTTTTCATAATTCAAAAACGAGATTTAGTTACTATCAGCTTTTATTAACTTTTTACTAGACTTTTTAGGCGTTTTTCAATCAAATTCTTATAGTTAAAGATTGTGCAGCTATGTTATAATATGAGAAAAAGCGTTTCGGCATTGAATTAAGCGCCTTTTAATGGTATTTAATGGCTAGAATTTAGCCTAGAAACCTAGTGACCAGATTTGATTTGATTTGAGCTTCAAGCTCAAATCTGACCAGATTTGAGGTAGATTTGAGGTTGAAGTCTAGAGGTCACTCTCGACAACACTGAAGACGATATTACACAGTCGACACCACTAGCACATCCTAAAAAGCCCTAGAAACAAGAAAATCACTAAAAACTAGACTAAAAGCTAAATTAAAACTCTCAAAATTAATGACCTATTATCACAGCTGAGAGCTTATATAAGTTTTTATTTTAGACTCGAGTCATTTTGATTTAAGACTAGAATTTTTACTTAACCATTCATAATTCTAGCCAAATTTTACTGATTTTATGCTTCAAATTCCTTTCAAAACTGCGAATAAAAAAGCGGACCAAAACTTAGTTGAAAACTGCTCTTCTTAACTTTTGAATCTCTAGTTTACTTCGAAATTGCTACACTTAATTGCCAATGAAAAGGCAAACCAAAACTGCAAACGAACAGATGGTCGAAAAGCCGTCGGAAAAGGTGGATAAAATGCGATAAATTTGAGATAGAAAGAGCCTTCACTGACCAAAGGCGACTCAGAGTGGAGAATCACTGCAGATCAACCAAATAAGTGCGAAGACTCATTTAAGAGACTAGATAACGGATTGACCTCAAAGATTTGAGGTGAAAGAGTCAGATTTAAAGTAGATTTGATAGGATTTGATAACTTTGAATTGAAGCCCTATCATGCTAAAGTTTCTCAGACCTAAGATTTGATTTGAGGTTAAGCCCTACTTCAAATTAAATCAAATCAAATTAAATTAAATCTGGTCACTATAGAAACCCTAGGAGACGGCTCTTTAATTAATGTTTTTATAATAGTTTCCTTGATGAGTTGACTGAGCCGCTGGAAAAGGCTCTGCAGGCAAAAGGTTCTTCTTTTCTGCAGCCGGTGAACAAAACACTGGATTCGCTTATCATCACCGTCGCTCGTCTCGCCACCAAAGAGCGATTCACCTTCACCGTTGGAGGGCAGTGGGTCAGCGGTTTGACTGACCACTGCATCAAGGAATGTGCGTCGAGATGGAAATGTCCATCTCCAGACTACATTGTAACGACGACGGTGGAAGATGGAGACTTCAAACTGCTGTGGCAGTGGGGAAATCAACAGCAACAAAAAGTTGCCGTCTATCAACTGTGTCTCTTAAGCTACACAGGATTCTACGACGTACTGGGAGCAACGATCGGGAGCGGAGTGTTCATCGACAAGGTGGATCCGCAGCTGTGGTCAGCTCTGTGTGCGGGGGCAACAGATAGTCGCAAAAAGGTGAGTGCAGTCAGTAAACAGTCAGACAGCATGTCAGACAGCTTCAGTGAGACAGAGGAAAAAGACGACTGGAGGAGGAGAGAAATGCCTTCGCAAGGAATTGTTGATGCATCTGACAAAATGCATGCAGCCAATGCACTCTCAGCTAGAATGCACATTGCAGCGAGAAGCCACACAGCTATCTGCAAACAGTGAGAGTCAAGAGGACTACAGAGAGGCAAAGAAGGCAACAATGCTTCAGGGAGGTCATAGACAGCCTGGTAGCAAGAAAAAGAAACAGAAAGGAGCCAGAGAAGCTTCAAGCAAACATATGCAGACAATACAGACAGAACTCACCACGCTGAGTGCAAGGAGGCAAAACATAGAATCAGGCAACAAATACCTGACAGAATACCAAATACTGAGTGTAGGGAGGCAAAAGAGAGGAGCCAATAGAAAGCTCGAACATGCAAGAGAAAAGTACAGGCATACCGAAGTGGCAGTGCACCAGCACACAATGCAAAGACAGATGTATGCAAACAGACAATGTCAGAAAGCACCTAGAAAGACCATAGAGGTAGAAAGGTTGCAGGCAAGTTCGCAGAAAGGCGTCAAGCCAGCATACAATAGAGAAGCACAATCAGTGCGCAGTGAGAACGCGAAGGAAAATGAGCGTCAAGAGGGCAAAAGGATGTCAAAGAGCATTAGTGAGGCACGAACAGTGCAGAGGAAGCCAAAAAAGAAAAAACAGAGGAAAAAGAAAAAGAGACAGGCAGGCAGAAAAGCAATAGTGAGTGAAAAGGCAGAGCTCCATACTAGGCCACACATGGAATGCCACGCAGAGCTACCGGATCCTCCTTCGACCCTGACGATTGTTGAGCCGCCATGCCTGAAGTGCCCGCCGCCATACGCGCCGCCTTATAGATTGATGAGCCATGCCGAGCTGCATGCATGCATGTGCATGCTTCTTCATGCAATTTGAATTAATTGCAATCAATAGTAGCATGCTCATAAAATGCAAATGAGATGAAACGGCTGAACAATGAAAGGAACGGGAATATGCAATGCATCCCGTCCTTCAGTCTTTCCCTGTAAGAAGATCTTAAGAGACTCTAATGATAAGCTTCTAGTTGATAAGATCTAGTGGCTTTTAGGGTCTTTCAGTCAGTGTGTCCGATCTGATTGCTCTTTTCTCTTTCTCTCTCTCTGGATTTTTTAAGATGGTCCGGACGAGAGCTCAGAGGAGAAAGGAAAAGGAAGAGGCCAAGAAGAAGGCCCAAGAAGAAGCTGCAGCTGCACAGTCAAGCAGCAGCGCAGTGACTCTCGATTCTAAACTTGATTCCCTTCTTGAGAAGAAATTTGAAGAAAAGATTGATGAGAT
>JAHBMJ010001161.1:0-34710 GCA_018398765.1 Chromera velia | reverse complement strand
AAAAAAAAGAGTTCCTCTAAACGCTTACTTTTTTTCTTTTTTTTTTTCTTTAACCGACGCCTAGATCTGCACAGCTATCTGGAGTAGAAACTTATTACATCATCATCATCATCATTATTATTATTATTAATCGGTCTATAGGCCATCATGCAATGCATGAGTCTAGGACAATGCTTTATTACCCCTTTGCCAGACCTGCATCATACAACGGGAGGGGGCTTCACTCTCGCAACTCTAAACACCCTGCATCTAGAAGATGCTTTCTAAATCGCTGATGTCGTTTCCTTTCTGTGGGAGGAGTGCGACAACTGCAACAGAGACTCTCGCAGTAGAGGCAGACAGAAAGACCGGTGGAGAGGGGGGACGGGAGATGACATTGTACGTGGGAAATGGAAAAAGAACATTCAAAGGTGAGACGGGAAGAGAGGTAAGTAACCATCACATGCATCGAATCGCAGGCCTTACGATGGAGGGCGCAGACAGATGTTTCGCAAGAGTCGCAGGGCCGGTATAGGTGAGTGTCTGAGTGCCAGGGTGACCTTCATTCATGCCAACAATTCGCTTTGCGTGGTGTGTTTTAGAGGGGTGGAGTCTTTTGATAGCAACCACTTTCTCTCTCTTTCTTGGGCTCTGTCTAATTTGGTTTCAATTTCGGCTACAATTGCATTCAGAGCCTCTCGATCTGCTCTTGTTTCTGTGTATTCAGTCAGTCGGTGCAGTAGATCGTCTGCTTTGCCTCTGCATGCAGGGCAAACCGCGTCTTCCAGCCTTCTGTACGGTGCATGGGGGCGACCACCAAGCAACATATACAGCAAGGCTGAAAAAGGGTCTGAGGACCAGATCGCAGTACGAGGGAGGGAAACGAAACGGGGGGACGAAGCGGATGAAGGAAAAGTAGAGGAAAAGAAGAGGAGAGACGAACGTTGGGCAGTGGGATAAGACGTTTAGAACACATTCGGTCTGACGCCTCTGCCAAACTGCAAAACCACCCCCCGTGAAGCGGCCTTTTCTAGACAACCATCAATCCATTCATCAACTTCCCGGTTGATCACTGCTCTTAAGAGAAGGAGACGGCCAACCTTGGTGGCTTTTTTTCTTCTTCTGATGGTTGGATTAACAGTCACAAATTCTTCCATCCGGTCGACCTAATCAATTTTTATGCGTGCATCATAGAGGAAGGACAATCACCATTCATTAAAGCCGACCAGGCACCCGCGGGCATCTTGAGGTCAATATGTTTTAAGTTAGTCAAATACCCAGCAAGTTTCATCGACACATGCACACGTGCAGGAAGTAGACCGACAGCACACAGGGTAGGTACATAGAAAGAGGAGAGAGACAGATTCAAAGCCCAACGGACAAAGCGCAATTGAAGGACATCTAATGTATCCATGTCTGACTTGCGGACAGGCAGACAATCAAACGCATATAGAGTAACAGGCAACTAGAAAGCATATAAACACAAAATTTTTGCTGCGGGGGGTAGGCGACCTAAAGAGAGTGCTACGCTCTTTGCATGACCCATCCGTCTACTCGCTATGCTAAGCCTCTCTTCTATTACCTCCCTTAAGTGTCCCCCTTTGAACAAAAGAACACCCAGATACTTATACGACCCCACTCTCTCGACTTCTTTTCTCCTAAACATAAGCTTGCCTTCAATTGCAGGGTAAGAGTCGGACAGACGTATGATTTTCATCTTTTTTAAATTAACAGTGAGCCCTTTCTCTTCACAGAAAGAATTCAATTCATTCAAGTTGACCTGTAGGTTATACATGCTCTCAGCAACGAGGACAAGGTCATCGGCATAACCAAGGCTATCGCACTCAACCCCACCGAGCAGAACCTCTGCACGACCAGAAGCCTTCACTCTTTTATGCAGATCATTGATGAAAATCAAGAAGAGAAGAGGGGAGAGAGGATCCCCTTGTTTCACCCCTTTCTCTTCCTTGAACATAAAAGGGCTGCCAGTGATGCTTCCGTACACATTTGTATACATTGCCCGAATTATTTTAATATCGACTGCACTCACCCCTTGCTTCAGCAAAACTTTAAACAAAACATCCCTGGGCAGGGAGTCAAAGGCTTTGCTAAAGTCTACAAAGCATGCTAACAAGGGCTTCTTTCATTTCTTTGCCTTTTGCATCAGCGCAGTAAGTGCTCCAATGGCTTTTTTTGTTCCTACCCCTTACTGAAAACCTAACTGCCTATGGTCAATCTTCACTTGCGATGTAAGACGGGCAGAGAGGAGTGAAGAAAAGAGTTTTGGTAAGAGTGAGACAACATGAATCGGACGCCATTCACCAGGGTTGGGGGAAGGAGGCCCCTTTAGAACCGGACAGATTTTAATTACATTTCATTCATCTTGCCAAGCGGATGTCAAGTGAATTAAGTTCAAATAGATAAATAACAAAGCACGAGAAAGAGGCGAATATTGAAAGCATAGGGAGAGGTGGTTAGGGGCGAGTCCAGCTAACCCTGCAGCCTTTTCTTCCTTTGTGGACCGGAGGACTTTCTTTATTTCTTCTATGCAAAAATAAGGGCGAGACGGAGGGATTGGTGGGGGCAAAGGGGGAGAGTGAATACCAAAGAGAACTTGATGAGAGTGGGTATGCAGTTACGAAAAAACGCCAGGGTGCAAAGAAGAGTTAAAAACGGGTGGGGCTGGCTACGAAGGAGGGAAAGGGGGAGTACTTTCTTATGCAGATTCCCTGCCAGAGGGAGAGTCAGCGAAGATGGAAGCCCAATGACAGGAAAAGTCCTTTACTGAAGGCTGGGAACCAGGAGCGGCTTTCTCTCTGTTGCTTCTTTACAGCTTTCTTCTCAATGACCAGACTTTTGAAGGGTTAGAGGACAACTCGAGTGCAACCTTTTCTGCACAGAGCTTTTTGTACGCCTTTCTTTTCCTGTTGTGCAATCGCTAACATCTACGGGCCTGCTTCTCAACTGTCTGTCTTAAGGCAACCACGTTCATTCTGCTGCTCCCACTTCTCCTCTCATTCTCATATGGTTACACAAGTTTGTTCAATGCCTTCCTTGCTTCCCTCCAAAGTGTCGCTGCTTCCTTGCATTCATTATCAAACCGTTCGGCCTTTTTCTTTTATCTCACTTTTTTCCTGCCCTGTTGACCATCCAAATCCTTCCGCTTGATTTCTTTTGTCGGGCCGGCCAACGTGGTTTCCCCTAGGGGAGGGTACTCTTGGGCTCATATATTAGGGTTACAAGTGCAAAAATGACATAAAAAATAAACCAAAAAACATTTGGACGAGCTTTTTACACAAGCTGGAGGTCCGGCATGTTGACTTACTTCAAAATCAATCACTTTTACTGTATAGCTTATGTGGTTACATGAGGTTACACCTCTTATTATATATGTTCCCTTGCAAGGTTACAAGTTACAAGGTTACAGGCGGTCTTGAGGTCCGTAACCGACCAAAAAGTCAACTTTCAAAAACTCTTCAAATCACTTCAAAAACACTTTAAAATGCATGTAGACGAAGGTTACATCACTTTTGAAGAGGGTTATTTTAGGTTACAGGTTACAAGGTTACAAGGGGTTTGGCTACAAAGTGAAAGGAACACATCGTTTTTCGTCAGTTTCTCATATAACCTCAATCAACAAAAGATGTTTTCAATATTTTTAGACGTAACCTGATGAGATTGATCGATTGGGACCACTTTTGAAGTAAAGGTAATATTATAGGGGGGTATACCCTTATGTATAGGGGGTATTGAAACCTGTAACCCAATATAAGTGCCAGGCCCTAGGGTTTCCCATTCCTTCAGCAGTAACTTTTCCTGTTCACAGAAAGACAAAGGCACCGGTTGCTCACATGAGTTGGGAGCAGACAGTGGGGGGGGGGGAACGGATGGAAAAGAAGAGAGATCAATGTTTTCAGCTTTGCAAGCCATTTTTACAAGTCGAGGCCATAGCTGTTCAGCCAATTGACCAGCTGCTGCAGCTGAGGGGAGAAGCTCCTCGTCTGAGACAGGAGTGGATCTGACGGAGCGATGAAGGGGGGGGATAGGTAAAAGGGAGTTCTCTTTGCTGTCTGGCTGTTGAAGGGGAATGAAAGGGACAGCAACAAGGGACAGAGAAAGTAACACAGCTGCATGATCGAGCTTAGACAGTTCTGCTGGCTATTTCACATTGAGGTGAGTACAAGTACGGAAGAGGGGGGGATCAACAAGAAAAAAGTCAATCAAAGTGTGACTTTTATCTTTCCAAAGGAAGGTGCAGTCATGTGAGAAAGAGCGTGCTTCCCCACTCCAAGCAGGGGCAGAACCATCAATATAGAGACCATTTAAAGGGAGAAGATTCGTTAGTTCACAGAGTTTTAAAAGAGAACGGCCCTGCTGATCAACTTTCCGGTTGTAAGACGAAGCACGGATTACTCCCGATACATTCTCTTCCTGAATGATTCCGTTCTCA
This sequence comes from Chromera velia, assembly GCA_018398765.1. Taxonomy (NCBI): domain Eukaryota; family Chromeraceae; genus Chromera; species Chromera velia. The sequence goes on along the minus strand of JAHBMJ010001161.1, from coordinate 30,281 downwards.
TCTTGTACCCCCCTATCCTAAGTGATTCCTTTTAGCAGCTCATCAGAGATGTGAGCGTTGAAATCATCAGTCACAATTCTCCTTTCCCCTAGAAGAACTTCCGACAATGCATCTGTCAGGCGCTCCCAGTGGCTCGGATCCCCGCCTACCTCCGCTCTCCCAGTAGACCGTCCGTGTAGCACATATACTCTAAACACATGCAGAATAGAGGACTTGCTGTGTGCATCGAATCCATCAACATGCAATGATGCACGCAGCATAAATGGGCCGACCAGTTTGATCTCAGGCCTTAGTCGGCCTCTCAATGACTTCCGAATTAGGACAGCGACCCCCCTGGTATCCTTGTCCTGTTCTAACGCTTCCTTCCTGGCTCTACCACTTCCTCCTCCCCCAAGATGCTGTCTAACCCATTCTCGATACGAGAAATTCTTGCCTGAGTGAAGAAGGTATTCAAGACGGCGCATGGGGGACCGTGTTTCCGTTAAAATTACCACATCAAACTCCTCAAGCCATGCAAACAGACTGCCATCACTCTCTATGCTGTCTAAGAGACCTTTCATGTTGAGCGTGGCAATTCTGAGCCCCGCTATTGATCTTACAGAAATCAATTCTTTCAACGCAACACCCCCACTGGCTAGGCAAGCTGAAGCAGAAGCAGAAGCAAATGCACGTGCCGATGATGATGAAGAAGAAGAAGAAAAAGAAGAAGAAGAAGACGAGGACGAAGAAAGACCTTGTCCTTTTCCCTTCTTTCTCTGCCCTTTTTTCGTCACCTTCCCCCGTTTAGTCTTTCCATTGTTTCCTTCATGGCTCATGCTCTTTATCGGGGACTTAAGGGGCCGCTAGCCATATGGGCTTCGACATTTGTCTCCTTTCGGGCACCCCACACAGGGAGTACCATTCTTTGCACACTTACAGCCAGCACAAGTATTGGAGCCATGACATCGGCATGCACATCTGGTAGACGGTTGGTCGGAGGAGATGGGGGAAGCAGTCTGAGGGGACAGAGCCGAAGGGTCGCGGTTTTTACATCTGTCTTTGCCCACATAGCAGTTAGTACAGTGGGTTCCGTTTAAGGTACACTTACAGTTTTTTCTACAAACCCCCCCCCCCGGTGGTCTGCACTTGCAACATCGTACTTCCTTACAGTTCGGGTATAGAGCGCCCAGCAGGCAGTGGGTACAGCGTTTTCCCGCTGCCGCACATGGACACTCACACTTTCTCTTCCCCCTCTGTCTCTCTGGGCATTGCAAGCAGTTGCAACACGCTTTCTCGGCTTGACAGGGCTCTTCTTCCTCTGTACGTTTCAGTGCTTTGGGGCATGATAAGGAGGAGGAGGAGGAAGAGGAAGAAGAAGAAGAAGAAGAAGAAGAAGAAGCAAAAGAAGAAGAAGAAGAAGAAGAAAAAGATGAGGACGAAGAAAGACCTTGTCCTTTTCCCTTCTTTCTCTGCCCTTTTTTCGTCACCTTCCCCCGTTTAGTCTTTCCATTGTTTCCTTCATGGCTCATGCTCTTTATCGGGGACTTAAGGGGCCGCTAGCCATGTGGGCTTCGACATTTGTCTCCTTTCGGGCACCCCATACAGGGAGTACCATTCTTTGCACACTTACAGCCAGCACAAGTATTAGAGCCATGACACCGGCATACACATCTGGTAGACGGTTGGTCGGAGGAGATGGGGGAAGCAGTCTGAGGGGACAGAGCCGAAGGGTCGCGGTTTTTACATCTGTCTTTGCCCACATAGCAGTTAGTACAGTGGGTTCCGTTTTAGGGACACTTACAGTTTTTTCCACAAACCCCCCCTCCTGATAGTCTGCACTTGCAACATCGTACTTCCTTACAGTTCGGGTATAGAGCGCCCAGCAGGCAGTGGGTACAGCGTTTTCCCGCTGCCGCACATGGACACTCACACTTTCTCTTCCCCCTCTGTCTCTCTGGGCATTGCAGGCAGTTGCAACACGCTTTCTCGGCTTGACAGGGCTCTTCTTCCTCTGTACGTTTCAGTGCTTTGGGGCATGATAAGGAGGAGGAGGAGGAGGAAGAGGAAGAAGAAGAAGAAGAAAAAGAAGAAGAAGCAGAAGAAGAAGAAGAAGAAGAAGAAGAAGAAAAAGAAGAAGAAGAAAAAAAAGAAGAAGAAGAAGAAGAAGAAGAAAAGGAAGACGAAGAGGAGGAGGAAGAAGAAGAAGAGGAAGAGGGAAAAGAAGAAGAGGAAGAAGAAGAAGAGGATGAAAAAGAAAGAGAAGGGTCCACCCGGTGACCTGGTCTCCCCCCCCCCCCCCNCCTTCCCTATCCGTTCTCACCCACGTTTCTTCCCATACCAGGTCCGGGGGAAGAGGGAGAAAAGAAAAGAGCAGGAGAAGAAGAAGAAGAAGAAGAAGGAGAAGAAGGAGAGGGGGAAAAAGAAAGAGAAGGGTCTACCCGGTGGCCTGGCCTTACCCCCCTCCCCCCTCCCTGTCCGTTCCCACCCACGTTTCTTCTCACACCAGGTCCGGGGGAAGAGGAAGAAGAGAAGAGAGCAGGAGAAGAAGAAGAAGATGAAGAAGAAGAAAAAGAAGAAGAAGAAGAAGAAGAAGAAGAAGAAAAAGAAGAAAAGGAAGAAGAAGAAGAAGAAGAAGAAGAAGAAAAAGAAGAAAAAGAAGAAAAAGAAGAAGAAGAAGAAGAAGAAGAAGAAGAAGAAGAAAAAGAAGAAGAAGAAGAAGAAGAAAAAGAAGAAAGGGAAGGCAAAGCGTTCTTCTCGCTCCTTTGCTTTCTTTGCTCTTCATTCTGAAGGGTCAGTGCTTTGGGGCGTGATCCGGAGGAGGAGGAGGAGGAGGAGGAGGAAGAGGAAGAGGTATCATCATTATTATTATTAATTATCACTAGAAAGTATACTAAAAATACTAGTATAAACCAGAGATTAAACCTAGATACAAACTAGTTAGATTATAAAGTCTAATGTTACGTAGTAATGTATACACATACATCTGGATTCTAGTTCAGATTCGTGTATATGTATATGACTTAAGCTACGGCCAGATCTATTCAAAATTAAAAAAAAAACTGGGAAAAAAGAGTTATGAAAAAAAGGGGGCTAGCGGGCAGCCACTGGGCCCTGGCAAAAAGTTTACGAAAAATGAGGTATTGATAACGTTTAAAGCAAAAATTGTATGTGTAACAATGGATTGATCAAAGAACCGTGCCAGAGATTCCTTTCGATTTGTTTGCGATCTGTGCGTGTCTACCCGATACCCTCCAATCTTGTTTTGCATTTACCCCCAGAAGAGGGCATGCAGACACATGAAAGATAAGAAGGCTCTTTGTTTCCTTCCTCCGTCCGTGCAGGTTCTTCTCCTGTCTCTCCAAATGAGGTAGCTTGATTTGGATTGTTGGACTCTATCCGGTCTTGTCTCACAGGCTTCTCTCAACACGCCTCCTACCCTCTCTCCCCCCTCACAGAGAAGCCGAGAGAGAGAACAACACAGAAGAGGGAGATAACTCCAGCGCCCGACCGGAAGCCCCCACTTTCCTGCAAGTACTCATCACCATGCATCAAAATGGAGAGGCGATCAGAAGGACAAGGGAGGAAAAAATGAAAGTATCTTTCAGTCTATTCCTCGTGCAACCGTGCAACTTGAAAGCAAATAGAAGAGGAAAAACTACGACGCTGCTAGCCACCTTCAAAAGAGGCAACCCTAGCTGAGAGACGCATGCAGGCAGGCTCATCCGACCAGATACACCAATTAGAGACGACAAATGTTCATCTCACCATATTGCTTCGATCTGTTCTCATAGGACTGCAGCTGAAATAAAGTCAGTGCGCGAGCGAGCGAGAGAGAGAGAGAGAGAGAGAGAGAGAGCGAGCGAGCGAGAGAGAGAGAGAGAGAGAGAGAGAGAGAGAGAGGAACCAACGGACCCACCCACCTCCTTCATTTTCTTTTTGTACTCCTCATCGTAATTCTGCCTGCTTGATTTCGAGGTCACCTCCACACCTGCATCCATCCATCCATCCATCCATCCATCCAAGCAGAAGAGAGAGAAGGGAAGCACACCGCAGAGAGTCCACAGTCAACGAACAGCAGAAGGACGGCAAGAAAAGAAATTAAAAACGGAGATCCGGGGAAAGGTCAGTCTGTCTCTTTGTCGCAAATACAGCCACCGTGCAATCATGAGCGCATTCGTGTACATGCATTCACCATTCATTTCAAGCAGACAGTCAACAACACAGGTGTACCAAACTCTAGGGACACACAGTTTGTGTCCATGCGTAGACGAACACACAGACGGACAGTCCGTATAGTTCTTTCTTTTCCCTCCTTGTCTCAATGGAGACAACAGAGAAAACAGACAGACAGACAGACAGACAGACAAACAGACAGACAGACAGACAGACAGACAGACGGACAGAAAGACAGAAAGACAGAAAGACAGAAAGATAGACAGACAGACAGACAGACAGACAGACTGACTGACTGACAGACCGTCTTCTGAAAAGATGACCTCAGGCCCCGAAGGATTTTCGAAGCCGTTCGTCGTCAGCGTTCTGGGTGCGTTTGTGGTTGTGGTGGCGACTGTTGTTGTGGTAGTGGTCTCCCCCCCGTCTCCCGACCCTGCCCCCTCCTTGGCGTCATTCGTGTTCCTCGCCAAGATTGACATCACAGGATCCTCGAAGGCCCTCGTTAGACGGAGAGCAAGGTGCCCCCCCGTGTTGGAATTGGAGGAAGAAGTCAATTGCTGTTGGCCCACTTCAAGAAGACTCATCGCACCCTCCTCGTCCTCCACGTCATCGACCTCCTCTCTGTCGTCCCCCTTCTCTTTGTCTGCACTGCTTCCTGTTCCCTTCTGACCCTTCGACTCTGCGGTCTTCGCGAAGGGCTTCACAGCAGAGGCCCCGTTCTTCCCACACGCCCCCACCAACTTTTGCTGACCATCCTGCCCAGAAGTAACCAGAGCACCCAGGCCGAACCTGGTCACTGCGTTGGGACAGGGAAGGCGGGAGTCTGCAGCCGGGGCCCTTGTCCGCTTCTGCTGCACTGAGACCTTCCCGCCCTCCACAAAGCTTGTGCCTCCACCCTGCATGAGTGGAGAACAGCGAACAGCGAAGAAGATCGAAATGATGGAAATAATGAAGGGATGCAGAAAAAAAGAAAGAGAGAAAGAAAGAAAGAAAGAAAGAAAGAAAGAAAAGTGCCCACACACACACACACACACACACACCCTCACTGACTGACTGACGGACAGACGTTGGGGCTCTGGAGTCCAGATTGATACAGCGCCATCTCCGTTGTCTCTGAGCTCTCGTACGGCTGTGCGACTCCCGCCTTCACAGGCACGTAGTCGTCAGACCCGTAGAAGCCCTTCGCGATTTTCTGCAATCGTATCGATCGATCGATTCACACACACTCATGCAGGGAGGGAGGGAAAGGAGAGTCACTCGATGAACAGAAGCGCTCCTTTCATGCAGAAGCGAACACGACAAGCATCACATTGGCGCAGACATTTAGAGAGGGGCAAACAGGAGACCGCATGTTGACTCACAGCGAGATCGAGAAGCCAAGGGAATACAGAATGTTGAATACAGAATACAAGATCGAGAAGCCAATGTTGACACACAGCAATACAGAATTGCTGGAAGCCCAGGGAGGAGGAAAGGGCCATGCATGAGGACCTACGTGAACTGAAAAGGGCAAAAAGAGACAAAGGAAAGAAGTGGGAGAAGGCTGACCCCAATAGCAAGTCTCGTAATTTGCATTGCGTTCTGCAGTCTCACTGCAGGCTGCAGTTTGTCGTACTGAATGACTCTGGGGAAGTTCACTGGGTTCAGTTCTGCACAGAAAGAAACAAACGACTCATTTAACAATCGTGCAAGTGAAAACAAACAAGGACGGCGTCGACTGTCCGGACACATGCAAGAGAGGTGAGTGAATCCGTGTACGGCAGCAGATCAAAAGGGGGATCGATACAGCACGTTATGCAGGCACGCAGAGGCTACCTACCAGCCTGGGAAAGGAGAGAGAAAGAAGAAGAAGGGGAGAGGAGGAGAAGCGCGGAGGTTCATTCAACGGAACAGGAAACCGGAGAGAGAAGGGGATTGATTCAATGTTTTAGTGGAAGATTGGCAACGAATGCTGTTTGAAAGCACTTTCTGGCACCACGAAGAAGAGGAAGACACACACGGACGGACGGAGGGAGGGAGGGATACAGATTAGAGAGGATGTCTGGCTATGTGACTGACTGTGGAGGTACTTCTCGAAGAAGAAAGCTTTGGACATCTGCAAGCAGAGTTCACAGGAAGGGATCGAGAAACGAGAGCGAAGGAAGAGACATACATGCAACGACGTTGTTATCGCAATCCAATTGCATAGGTCCAGGGAGAGAGGGAGAAAAATGTACTGAGAGAGAGACCGAAACGCGGAAAGAAAACAAGAGATTACATAAGGCAGAAACACTCAGATGGGCAAGAGAGACAACATAAATTAGATCTCTGAGATACCCTTTCCATACGCATGATGAAAAAGGCTTCCTTCACCTGATTGACAGACCTCCATGTCGACAGGAGGATAATATTCCTCGGAATCTACCACAGGCTCTGCAGAGGGCTCTCCCATAGCACGGGCATGATTGTCTCTGCAGTCAGACAGACAGACAGACAGACATTCACTTCAGTCGGTCATCATGCAGCTAGCGGACCTGCGACATTCACCCACGACACACATAGTCGCACACACAGACGGAAATACAGCAAGGAACCTCTTGGCGATAAAAACGTCCAAAATATACTGTGTCAAAGATCAACCAGACCCTCCTCTACTTCAGTCCACATCCGCAAGCACATCTCTTCCTCCCTCTATGGGTATGTATCTAGATGGGCACAACTCCCTCACCTGAGGACACGTACAAGCTCCCGCAGCTCTGCGAAGGCCACAGGAGGAGAGTCTCCGGCCTCCTGCAAGAACGAAGGAACGAAGGAAGGGAGGTTTTCATTCTGTGATGATAGAGAGTCAGATCGAGAGAGACACTTCAAATACACTGCCACACGCTTACCCACATGGGCACCGAGAGACGTCCCCGAATTGAACGAGGCCTCCTTTATTCCAAAGAATTCAATTCCGTTTCACAAAGTTCTATTTTTAGATAGACACATGGACCCCTTCCAGTTTCACAACAAACACTCAAATTGCAGACATGCAGTCAAAAATGCATCGCCGGACGGAGTGAGGCCTCCTCTATCGATCCGACGCACCATGCAAAGCCCATGCATGCATGCTCAAGCAGAGAGAAAAAAAATCAATTCACCTCTTCAGACCCCCCCTTCCTCCGTTGCAGGACTCCCTCAACTCAATCCGACCTCCACTTACCCCCTCAACAACTCACTCACGCAATGATTAGTCCGCCCCTTCCCACACTGACCTACTCTTCCCCTCCCTCACTCCCTCCCTCACTCTCTCCCTCCCTCACTCACTCCCTCCCTCACTCCCTCCCTCACTCACTCCCTCACTCACCCGCTGTCTCCTCATCATGGAGACGCTTCCCTCTGCCTGTGTCTGCTGCTGTTGTTGGAGGAACGAGGCGGTGTACCTCTCCATCTCCTGCTTGATCACGTCCGTCGTCTTTCGGTACTCTTTATCGAATGCCACTCTCTGCAGACAGAAAGGCATGCATGGCAAAGGAAGACACGCACAATCGATGGACTAGATCAATGAGAGGACGCCATTCGAAACGAGCTTTCGTTTGTCGTATGAGACCAACACAGCACGGCACAGCACAGCTCGACTGACATCCACATTCACACAACAGGATACAGGCTCCAATTGGGCTTGAAGAATGAATACAGAATTCACTGCCAAGTGGGGCTCGATGACAAAAGCACCTAGTAGTTCTGGTGCAGAAAAGAAAGCAACAAGGTGACAAATCCGCTTGAAGCCCCAGCCCTTTACCTTCTGTTGGATTTTTGTCATGATGCCCTCGCACTTTGCCCAGGCCTCGGTGGCAGATCCGGTGAGGACGTTCAGCTGCAGTCGATAGACATCAATTGAAGTTGGGACTTTCTCGGAAGAAGTGGGCAGCACTTTCGAATGTCGAAAGAGAGTCAGAGTGAAAAGAGAAAAAGTGTCTACAATGACTTTGAGAGTCATGGGAGAAGAGAATTGGAGAAGGGTGGGGAAGGAATGGGCAAAGAAGAGAACAGGGGGGAGGAAGGATGAGTAGGAAGACAGACAAAAGGATTATTCTGGAAAGTCAACAAAGGGCCCAAAAAATGGGAGGCCGTCGATGCGGAGGCTAGCGACGGTTCTCGCAAGGGAGAGTCACAATATGAAAACACCCCCACCATTTCTTTCTTTCTTTCTTTCTTTCTTTCTTTCTTAGTTACTTACTTACTTTCTTTCTTTCTTTCTTTCTCTCTCTCTCTCTCTCTCTCTCTCTACCCCTGTGACGTAATCCCTCTGTCCTACAAAAAGAAGGCGCGGGAGCAGTGAGATCCGGGAGGCAGATTCACAATCAACCGGATGCCTCAGGAATGGACGACATGAGACAAGTACATGGCAACCGACTTTGCCCTGTCCCTGATAATACTTCTCATACAGGCCCGGCTTGCAGAGTCCGCACATCATGTCTGCATGCAGAAGGAAGGAAGACAGGAAGGAAGAGAAAATAGAAAGAAGGTTATGCAAACTTTGCACATGCGTTGACGAACAAGAGGAGTCCTCCGTTTGCCATGCATCCCCTCCTTCGGGAAGTGATGGGATGGAAGTGGAACGATTCTGTCTGGACGATCCTTGATCGACTTCACATGTTCCCTCTCATCTCTCTCTTCTCCCCTGCATGACTGTGTGTGTGTGTGTGTGTGCTTTCCTTGCTTCAGTTCTAGACACGCAAATCCATGTTGCAAGAAGAGGCGGATAGCAAAAAGAATGAGGACACGCCTACAAATCCAAAACTCGGCCGGGGCAAAGTGCGGTGTGGGGGGGATTTTTTTCTTTTGTCTTCTCTGCGGATGCCTGAACGAGTCTGTGCCATGGGCTCTCTCTCTCTCTCTCTCTCTGTCTGTCTCTTTGTGTCTGTTCATCATTGTTTTGTTGTGTTCATGAAAATCCGCTCTTCCTTCTTCCCATCCAGGATCGAGCGAGAGTTCTTCCTTGAACTTCACCATTCTCCTCTCATTCATCCGTTTCCCCCTTGCGCGCAAGGGTGCATATGTGTGTGTGAGAGAAGAAAAAGGAGAGAACTGCCTCCTTGAAGCACAAAAATGAGAGAAAAGGAACGTCGTCTTTCCAGTTGGTCGGACTCACCCTGCACATCAGCACACACAAATGAGAGAAAAAGAGAGAGTTAAAGACAAAATAATTATGATGACTGCAAGGTCATATAGAAAAGAAACAGAGAGTGGGCAATGAAAACCTCTGACAGACAAGGGTTGGAGTTCCCGAGCCCTTGACAAACGGGGAAGTGCCCTTCCTTCCTTCCTTCCTTCCTCTCTGCTGCTTCAATTTTGGTCCTCCTCCCTCTCTCGCAACTCCTACCCCTCTCTTTCTGACAGAGAGTCCAACTCCTCCCTAGCATTTCTAACAACTCTAGATACATCTCTTGCCTTTCCTTCCTCACCTGGTAGAAGAAGTTGACTGCAAGCTGGCAGTTTTTGAATTCATCCGAGGTGTACTCCTTCTCCAGGTGTTCCTGCAGACAGAGAGACGTGTTGGTGTCGCGTTGTGAGCTCATGCATTTGCATATGGTTTTGTTCGCATTACTCCTCACTTTCTTCTTTAAATGATCAACCAAGAACGAGAAAGCCCGCCAAGCGAATGAACGCACGATGAAGAGAAGAAACAGCGTGTGACAGAAGTAAAGCACTGTTCAGATTTAGAAGAAAAAGAAACGCATCAAATGGCTCCCTCCTTTCTGTCCTAAGTGTTCTTTTCTATTCAAGTCTTCTTCTTCTTTCTCCTTCCTGACTGACTGACTTCTGTGGATATGGTGAGGTCTGCGAAAGTCATGAACTCGTTGTGGATCTCCTGTGCCTTCTCTTCATCGCCCTCCACTACGGCAGGCGAGTCGCTGCCCCCCCCTCCCGCCTGGGACTCCATTCGATCTCGGCGGGCCTGGGTCTGATTCCGTCGGGCCTGCACGCATGCGTGTGTGTGTGTGTGTGAAGTGAAGAAGGGTGCAATGTGGTGGGCATTTCAATTGACAGGTGCTGATCTGTTGTGCTGTGTCTCTTCGGGCATCTCTGGTCGCTGATAAACAAAAACAAGGACAGAAAGACAAACAGGAAGTCTCCGACGGGTCTTATGTCCGTCAATAACCTTCTTACTCATTTCTTTGCGGATTCATGAAAGTGCCCTAAAGTGCAAAGTTTTCTCTATGCAACCAAAGTACGGAGAGAGAGATGTATGTTTTGAGACGCAAAGTCGATCGATGCCCTGGATGGATGGATAACAACCAACGTTCCTCTTTCGAGCGACAAAGTGTCACACACACTGCCTCACTGCCAGGTGGCCCAACTTCCTCACAGATGTTGAATGCTTCTTCAATGGCCCCAGCTGGTCTAAAGAAAGACTGACTGACTTCCATGAGAACGTCATCGAATGTGTGGAGGAATTCCTGTTCTGCCTCCTTCATCAGCCTCTTCATCTCCATGTCCGACACCCCATTGCAGCAGGTGCCCTCCCCTGCCGGCATGGGCTTACAGAAGGGGCCCTCCTCCTCCTCTTTGTCCTCATCTCCGTCCTCGCCCCCCTCGCTGTTCTCCATCACGCCGCCATCGTCTGAAATGAACGGCCTGCATCAAAGAGGAAACACACAGGCAGATACACACTCACTCACACACACACACACACACACACACACAGAACACACACAGAACACACACACGCAAAGAGGGTTTTGGTGTTCAGGACGAAAGAGCGGTAGACAGGAACAAAACGGTAGGCACGAAGGGAAGTGCACGCCTTCGATCTGGTCTCACTCTTTGCGGAATTCCTTTCGGAGTGCAGGCGAGAAGGAGCCCAACAGAATAGGGGCGCCTCTTACAGCCTGCCGTGGGCGTGCGTGGATGATGAAGTGTGCGCCTTATTAGAGAGAAGAACAAGTCGAAAGTTGCTGGTGTTAAAGCTTGTGCGAGCAGAGGAGCAGATGAACGACGTTCGTTTCTCTGTAAGAGCATGGACGGGGGAAAAACGGTCAGTCATTTTGTGAAGAGAGAGAGTAACTGCTAGAAGAAATGATGGGGCCTGCCTCACTTCCCCCAAGGGCAAACTCCCTTCTGCAATGCAGAAAGGAAACAGACTGACTCATTGCGGAAGGCCGTCGCGTCTATGGGGAGTCCCAGAAGCACCGGCGAGACATTGCACTCCTCTGGGTCTCGCACCCGCACCTGCTCTCGGGCGTGGTGGCGCGAGTGGCTGCCGTGCGTGCTCTTGTGGTGTGCTGCTGTCTGAGCGGCCTCCTTTGCCCTCTCTGCTGCAGCGTGGTGTGACTTGTGCCTGTTCTCATTTCCCAGCACTACAGCAGGCAACAAAAACACAAAGCAGAACGCAATGAAAGCTAAAGACCGCATCTTCAGACCTTCTTGCAAGTTGAACACAAACTGATCGGGCGAAAGACGCCGCAGTCCTTCTGGGTGCTTGCGGGCGTGCGTCAACTCGCACAACTAGAAGCCAGAGGTACCGTTTGCTGTATTCAGCTGGCCTCCCTCCGCTCCAACGCTTTTGATCTCGCCACTCTTGACAGACCTTTGTTGTTGATCCAGACAGAACTCTCACAAAATTGCACAAAGACAATGAATGGATCTCCTGGAATGTCACTACTGCTTGGATTGTCTTACGTGGAATTGAGTATGTAAGAGGCAAGGTGGAACTTGAATCTCACAAATGTGTCTTCCTTGCATCATGCAAGAGCACGATGCAAGTGTCGAATGGATCAATGTGAATGCATCGGTCTGCATGCATGCTGTCTTTCCGTCCATGCATGCGCACCCGTCCATCCGTCCTGAGCCGGTTGGGGACGATCTGCCTCGGGGGGCAGCCGTGCATGCGCGCTCGCGGGCGCCTGACCTTTTCTGAGTTCACAGTGATCGATGCCCATACGTCACTGAGGGTCACTCTGCTATGTATAACTCAGACAGCATTCTAATCCGTTCAAGTGATGATTGAGGGTTCGGTATGCACGCCGCGTCCCCATGTATATATACGTATGGAGCGACACGTCCATGCACCTTCTCATTTCGACTTCGCATGCAGTCATCATGACTCCCCAACTGTTCACCCCTGAAAGCCTCCAAGAGGCTTGTGACTGAAGGCCAAAAGCGACGCACACTACCTGCAGGCTTCTGGTGAGTCCCTTAGAGTGGTCGTACGCATGCGTGCATACATGCGTGGTTGAAACGTACAACGGGGGGGTGGAGGGAAATGGAGTTGAAGTCATTTATACACATGAACAGCTAGAGGACTTCCTCATACTGCAAGAGAGGAGCATGCGGCACAAGGGGGCCCACACAGTCACGAGGAGCTCTCTTGCCTCGCAAGTCCTTTCGTGGACTCAACGAGGGCGACCATGGGGGTGGCGGGTCTTTTCTCGGAACGATTGCATGCGTGCGTGTTGCTTCATCGGGGTGCCCTTGAGCTATGTATGCATGCATGCGGCACACAGAAGTCTGCGCGTGCTTTCATTGATTGATTGATTGGTTGATTGAAAAGCCCGTCCATGCAATAAAGCTAGGTATGCAGCGAGAGAGGGCGAAAAAGACCCAGAAAGAAACTGAGAACGTGCCAGGATCGTGCCAGGCGAAGAAGATAGCGCAAAGAACATGCGCCTGAATGCGTGTCCCTTTTTTTAGACGGATCGAGATGAGCATGAATGCGCTTTGTACTTGCTCCACGAATATGCAATTAAGTGTTTGTATACCTCTGCGGACCGATCGACATGCATCACACTCACTCGCAGCTCTCAATCCCCTCTCTTCTTTGTTTTCTTTCTTTCCTTCCCTTTTTCCTCCTTCCTCCTTTTGTGCAGGCAGGCAAACAGAGAGCCAACTTCCCCTCAGGTCCTCTACCAAACTTCGGGGGCCTGAATTTCTTCTGACATCGTGGGTTGTGGAGGCAGCGTTGGCAGGGGGAGAGGACAGGGGGTTGAGGTGGATGTGCCCCTCTCTGCAGAGGAGAAGGTAAACCAGAAACCTGCAGGAGACAACGGGGACGAGACGAAGAAAGACAAAGGGAAACCGTCGGCCCCTCTGGCACTCTCTGCCAACCCTCATCAGGGTCAGTCTATATATGCATTGTTGAATTACACAAATAAATATGTACATAATAAGTATCTCATATACATATATACATAATAAGTAGTCTGCCAATCCAGGGCCAGTCCGCCGGTCCGCGCACCAGTCCTCCTGTCTATCCCCGCCCAAGTCACACTCTGTGGATCATACAAGAATGAAGAAGAAAGGAACGCGGGTCCCTCTCTCCCTCTGGCTTCAAATCCGAAGAATTGGCAGAGAGAGAAAAGGGGCAATCAGTCCTCTCTTCTTTTCTGCGTTTCGTTTCTTTTCTGTACATCTGATCAGATCAGATCCACAAAGAAAGAATGAAAGCCAGAGAAAATTTAAAGCGGCTTCCTTCATTCAAGTAGACAGACTCAATCCTCTGCTCTCCTTTTCTCTCTTGTCCTCTCTCCTCCTCTCCTCTCCTCTTTTCTCCCCTCCTCTTCTCTTCTCTTCTCGTCTCCCCTCCTCTGCCCGCCTTTCCTCCTCATCTCTCCCCTCATCTCCTCCCCTTTCTCTCCTCTCCTCTGCTCGCAAAGATTTTGCAATTCGTGCAAGCATGCAGGCTTTCTTTCTCTCTCTCTCACTCTCTCACACGTAGACATATGCGACAAACGCATTAACTTCTTTTCAAAACTGTGTGTGCGTGCGTGTGTGCGTGCGTGTGTGTGTGTGTGTGTGTGTGTGTGTGCGTGTCTGTGTGCTTTCTGTGTGGTTGTGTGTGTGTGTGTGTGTGTGTGTGTGTGTGTGCGCATTTTGCTCTGCCTGCTTGTCTGTTCGTCTGTTTGTTTGTCAGTTTGTCTGTTTGTCTGTCTGTCTGTCTGTCTGGATCGTTGCCTGCGACTCTCCTTTTCTTTGCAGTTTCTCCCACAGAGACGCCACCAGAGGAAGGCAGAGGCCTCCCAGAAACAGCACCAAGGATTTTAACCTCCCTGTCGGACGGCCATCACAATCACTTGCCCAGTGATCGGGCCCCCCAAGCAGTCAACTCCATCACCAACTGCTGAAGACGCCCCACCACCACCACCCATCCCACCGTCCCCTGAAGAACTGAACTTGATGGATTCCGAAGGACACACACCCCTGATGCGAAAGAAGCTAGAAAAAGATGTGACAGGGGTGCAGAACTGCATACAGTGGGGTGCAGACTTGGAAATTCAGGGCAGGAGGGGACCAACTGCTGCGTACGACTGGGGACCGACTGCGCTCATGATGGCTGTTGGGTGTCAAGAACCCGAAGTGCGCATTGTGCGGTTGCTCATAGAAGCACAGGCAGATCCGAACGCCCAGGACAAGCTTAATGAGGAATCACCACTCTTTTTGGCAGCTATATGGGGTCATCCCGAGGCAGTGCGTCTGCTTCTGTCTGCAGGGGCAGCGGTGAACATGCAGACTCGGGAGGGAAAGACGGCTCTGACGGCCGCCATTGAGGAGCCTCCTGGCTCACGGGTGAAGCGAACAGTAGAGAACGGCACGGAGATTGTGCGATTGCTAATGGAGGGAGGGGCGAATGCCAATACAGAGGATCAAAGGGGGGAATCGCCTCTGTCGTTGGCTGTTGGATATTCTGACCCCCCTCTCACAGAAATCGTGCGAATGCTGTTGCACCATGGGAAAGACGGAATCCCCTCACCCCAGTTAGCAGCGAACCCTAACGCTCTCAATAGGGAGGGCCGCGCTTCCCTCCACTCTGCTACCCATGCTGATATAGTCTATCTGCTTCTGGAGGCAGGAGCCGACCCGAACGTCGTATGCACGACGGGGGGGTGGCAGAAAATAGAAACAACTGCGCTGTCTCAAGCAGTGGAAGGGAATGACCCCAAAAGGGTACGACTGCTGGTGGATTTTGGGGCAGAGAATGATTTGGCCAAAGGATTCCAAGGGGAGACCCCACTCGATGTGGCAATTGAAAAGGGGCGGTCAGCCCTGGTCAAAATCATTCTGGAGAAACAACCTGACCGTTTGATTTCACACAGGAGCGGGGGCCGCAGGCTCTTGACTCAAGCGGTGATTGATGGAGATCTCGAATCCCTGGAGTTGTTTTCCTTCCTTCCATCTTTCCAGACTGCAGTCAATGAGACTGACACAACTGGGGGAACCCCCCTGCTCTGGGCAGTAGAGAGCAATCAACCGACGTTGCTTGTCGATCTGCTAATCAGAGGGGGCGCAAATATGGCTCTTACGGACGCCAACGGAAAGACTGCGCTCGCACGTGCGGAGGAGAAAGGAAATAAACAGCTCGCGGAGCGCCTCAGGAGTGCGGAGCGGATGGCGGGGAGTGGAGGGGGGGTATCTACCGTTGGGGGGGGATGATCCGTGGTCGAAAGAAGTGGCGTCAGAGTGGGAAGAGCTTCAATCATTGATCGAGAGCGGGGCAGTCGCTTTCTGGCCCCTTTCCTTCCTCAAATCTCTGCTGAGAACCAGTCCCCCTTTTTCCCTCCCCTCCCTCCCCTGCCGCCAGAAAGTTGCACAAACAGCAGAGTCTCTGAGGGTCCCTTGTGTTCCTTTCAGCGCAGAGGGAGGCAGCAGCCACACGCCCCCCCCAGTCCTAGGGGGGCCATTCAAATTGGTCGCTGTCAGTTTCCCCTGGCAAAAACAATATACGGAGGAGATACTAGAGTCACAACAAGAGCCTCCAGTGCAAGCAGACCCAGCGGGCCTCCACCTAGAAAGAGTGGTGGAGCATTTGGAAAATCATTGGTGGGGGCAGGACGATTCCCCTGTGTCTGTCTTTGTATTTTGGGATTGGCTCTCTCTCTTCCAACACACACCAGATGGACAGCGGACCCCAGAGGAGGAGTCTCTATTCCAAACCGCAAAAAGCAAAATGGAGGTCGTCTTTGCCAGCCTATACACCCACGTCTACCTGTCCCAGACGCTTCCGAACAGTATCGCGCAGCTGGAGCGGCTACAGCCGTCTCTCAGGTACAGCAGCTACACCTACAGCCGTCCTCCTTCCCTCTCGGGTTGGTGTTACTTTGAGTGTGCAGTGACGTGCTTCAAGCACCTGCTGCAACTCGAGACAGACCGGACTGATTTTTGTAACGGTGAACCGCTGACAGCTCTAGAGCTGAAGGATCCGAACTCACCCTTCCCTCCACGCATCCCTCTTCTCCCCCAGGCGTTTGAGGAGAAACTCGATGAAAAAGAGTTCACAGACGAAACCGACAAAGCCCTGCTGAAGTCTATGTACAGGAATTTCGTCCGCCGGTCCGTTCCCAAACTGCTCTCCTTCACCAACCGCACCTGGGCCTCATGGAAAGCAGAGAAAGAGATGGGTGCACAGGGGGGCGAGCTGCTGGCAGACCTTGTAGAGTGGGTGGTTTCGGATCCCGATCTACGCCCGCAATTCCAACCAGAGTTCCTATGGTTTGAGGGCACAGGATTGGTCTACCCACACCGTTGGAGGCACAAGCCTGACTATTCGTGGAATGACCTACGATGGGATGAGGCCCGCCTCCTTGCCTCTACTATGGAGCGTCTCCTCTGCGCGTTTGGGAAGCTGCGCAGTGTGACTAGACTGCAGATACCCCCATTTGCAATAGGCCGAAGGGGAGAGAGCACGGGTCCGCAGAGGACCTATCTCGAAGGTCTGCGGAGAGGCATCCGTGGTCTTTTTCAAGGGGACGGTCCCATGCCTGCGTCCTCGAATTTTTTCCTCCTCGCGTCTACTGGGGCCACAGAGGTCGGCCCTAGCTAAAGTCTCCCTAGATCTGTCTATCAGTGAGATTGCGGGGATGCAGTAAGTACTTCGGTCGGTAAGCAGGCAGTGAATCACTCAGACATTCAGACAAAGCCTGCGAGTGACTGAAAGTCCGTGATTCAGTAAGTCAGCCGGCCTGCCAATCTGCCAGTCTGTCTGTCTGTCTGTCTGTCTGTCTGTCTGTCTGTCTGTCTCGGTCTGTCTGTCTGTCTGTCTGTCTCGGTCTGTCTGTCTGTCTGTTTGTTTTTCTTTCTCTCTATCTATCCATCTATCTATAGATATCTATATACCTGGGTGTGTGTGTGTGTGTGTGTGTGTGTGTGTGTGTCTGTGTGTGTGTGTGTGTGTGTGTGTGTGTCTGTGTGTGTGTGTCTGTCTGTCTGTCTGTCTGTCTGTTTCTCTCTCTCTCTCTCTCTCTCTCTCTCTCTTTGCCTGTCTGTGTGTGTGAGTGTGTGGGTTGATGAAAAAGGAAGAGAAAGACAGAAAGAAAGAAAGAAAAAAAGACAGAAAGAAAGAAAGAAACAAACAAACAAACAAACAGAGACAGAAAAGAAAAGGAAGTCACAGAGTCTGTCTGTCTGTCTGTCTGTCTGTCTGTCTTTGTGTGTGTCTATCGGCCAGTCCCTCAATCAGGACACTTCTCAAGGTTCTTAATTGTTGCTCGCTTATTGATGTACCCCAGAGCTCCTTTGGATCCGACTGACTGTCCAGAAGCAAGACAGACAGACAAGCAGGTAGCTAGGTACACAGACTGCATGGGAGGGAATCGAAAGTCTATGAGTGCCCAACCAACCTGAGCAGCTGCAAATCATTCAATTCAACCAGTGCATGATCGATCGATCGATAGCCCTGAGCTGAGTGAATCAGGTCGAGACTTTTGTTTATTATTTTTTTTTAATTTCCTTCCACGATCCCCACCCACATCACCCCCCACGCAAGCTGGTCGTTCTTTTCTTCATCCGTCGGTCTGTGCACGCCCCCATGCATGCAAGCAGGTGCTGTCACGCTTGTTGGACTCCGACACTGAGATTGACGTGAATGCGAAGTACGACGTAGAGGGTGACCCTTTTTCGGGCTGGACCGCGTTGTTCTTCGCCGCTGACTGTGGGCATGCAGACACCGTGAAGCTGCTCCTAGAGAGAGGGGCGGACGTAGACTTTGCGATGGATGATGGGTGGACGGCTTTGATGCTTGCCTCTCAGCGGGACAGCAAGGAGACCGTACGGGAGTTGCTTGAAGGGGGAGCGGATGTGAACAAACAGACAAAGGACGGTGACACAGCTCTGCACCTTGCAGCTGGAAAAGAGTACCTGGAAGAGGTTGTGCGCCTCCTTTTGGGTGCAAATGCCAACACGAGTCTCCAAGATAAATATGGACGAACGGCTCGGCAAGTTGCTACTTATCAGTGTGAAAAATTGATCGAGGCACATCAGGAAGCTGTGCAGAAAGCGTGATGTCTGTGTCTCCTGTGACAGAAAAGGCAAACCCCATCACGTCATGTTTTTAGTTGCTTTGCCACTCGTTCACTGCCCATATATATATAGTTCATACTAAGACGGAAGCACCGCCGGTTTGAACGTCTAGTAACTCTTTCTAGTTCACGAGTAATTTGCCTTAGAAGTCAGACTTTAAATCTGAAAAATCATTTTTAAATTCAAAGTTGCTATAGAAGATTAGTTTTCTATTTTCAATTACTTTGAATTGCTTTAAATTACTTTTGATTACTATAAATTAAAATGCGGAAGAAAATCTGTTTTGAATTACCTAGCTAAAACTTAGGCTAAAACTTTGAAACTTGTAGCCTAGGTTAAATTTTTTAAAAAGCGGTTTGAACATCATGTTAAGAACGTTAAATAGAACCTTTCAATCTAGCTTTTAAAAATAATATGGCACTTTTATTTCTTTTTATTCAATTGATTAATTAATTGAATCGATTCAATTGCATTGATTGATGATTAAATCATGATTTTGAATCAAATTTTACATCGAAATCTCTCGAAAAAACTTTCGTGGATCTGTGAACTGCTTTTTGGAGATTCAATCTAGGATTCAATAGAGAATAAAAAAACCCTAAACACCTCCACTTTAATAAAGTGTTATGCGCTACTTATGCATAACAAAAGAAATAAAAAGGAATCAAAAGATCTTAAACGTATCCAAGCAAAACATACATAACACCAAAGCTTGCTTTCGTATACATGGCACCAAAGCTTGCTTTTGTAGCCTAGAGGTTAACATGCAAGCCTACAGACCGAACGACCCGAGTTCGAATCCTACAAGATCCTGTTTTGGAGCTTTAACCTTCATGTGAAGCAGCGCAGTGAACCACATGCACAAAAACCGATTACTACAAGAATTACCAAATAATCGCCCGGTGTGAAAGACTTCCAAAAGACTTTCTGGAAGACTGCAATAAAATTAGAACGATCACCAATCTCCGAGAAATTGTCATACTTGTGAGGTCGATTGAGATTGTTACTAGGGATCAAGTTGAACTACCTCAGTGCCATTAACCCCTAAGGAGCCTTAAATCCCTGCAAGCACTCTTCAGCGCCTACCCCAACAAATAGACCTTAACACGTGGTGACGCCGAGCTTAAGATCAACAAGATCAATGAGCTGAGCGAACAAAGACCTGAAATGTTTATGTAATCTATGTTTTTATTATATGTTTTATATAATCTTACCTATAAAATCTTAATCGTAATTGAAATAGTCGAATACCCTAGAATTCTGGAAAGAAATTAAGGAAGTACTAGAGCACCCTGATAGAGAAGTGCCTCCAGCCTTGCGGCTAAGAGTGCAACCATTTATGTTGGAGGAGGGACTTCTATATTACAATGATCGGCTGGCAGTACCAACACAAAGGTTGTAGAAAAATTTGATATATGAGCACCACGATATAGCCGCAGGGGGATATTTGGGAGTGGAAAAGACCTACTTAAAATTGGGGAGCAGTTTCTACTGGCCGCATATGTATGTGTCTGTACAGCAGTATGTAAGGAAGTACGACATCTGCCAGAGAGCAAAAAGACCAACAGAGAAGAAGCAAGGACTACTCTCTATTCCTGAATTTGCTTTTCAATCGATTTCTCTCGATTTTATTTTTAGTTTACCCAAAGTAATATTCAGGGGGGAATGGGTGGATAGAATTCTCTCTATTGTCGATCGTCTCTCCAAAACTCCCTTCTTTGTTGCAGTTTCCAAGGAGATCACAACGGAGGGGACAGCGGAGACTGTCTTCGAGCGGGTTGTATATGAGCATGGCATGCCTTAATCGATGGTCAGTGATCGTGACGCTCGTTTTCTTTCTGCATTCTGGCAGGAACTTGCTCGACTGTGGAAAGCGAAATTGAATATGAGTACAAGAGGCCATCCACAGTCAGACGGACAGACAGAGAGAGACAATCAAACGATTAAGCAGATGTCACGCTGTTTTGTTAATGAACACTAAACAGACTGGCCGAAGTGGTTGCCTGTATGTCAGTTCGCTTATCGCGACTCGATTCACTCTGCTTTGGGTATCTCTCCATTTCAATTTCTATATGGACATGATCTGATTCGTCTGCCTTCTGTTTCTGTTTGTGCAAAGTCTTTCTATCTGCCAGCAGCAGACTTTGTAGACCGTAGAGAGGCAGGGGTGATGAGGGCGAAGGAGAACCTGCAAAAAGCAAGTAGATCCACACAGGAAGGAAGTGGCATTTGAGCCAGAGGATTTCTTGCTTGTGCGCAGTTCTTATTTCAGAGGGGATAGAAAGCCAAGTGCAAGAAAATTGGAGGCAGTGTTTTGTGGCCCTTTTAAAGTAGAGAAGAAAGTGCACAACAATGCATATGAGCTCATATTCTCTACAGGCATGAGAGGGCACAACGTTATCAATATGGACTATTTGAAGAAATATGAACGTGACAGGAATGATCCCCTACCTGCTATTCGCTTGCCTGCTTCTACAGAGACTGAGTATAAAATTGAGCAGATACTCGATCACAGAAAGATAGACAAGCAGTCGCACTACCTGGTGTAGTAGAAAGGAGAAAATAAGAAAGATGCCTCTTGGGAACCTGCAACGAATTTGACTCATGCTTGAAAAAAAAGAAACGAGAAGAAGTAAAAGAGAAGCAAGCAGCAGGCAGATATGGGATGGAGTTGAGAAGTTGAATGAGGCTCTCTCAGCAGTGAGAGGAGTTAGCTGGAGAGAATGGTCGGGCGTAGCATTCCGACTTGTATGCATGCATAATGGATCTGCTTTGGTGTGTCTGCCTGCAGTTCTGTTCGAGAAGTTCGGAGCTCAATTTAGTGTGTGTGTGCGTAGTGGCTTGTGAGAGACTTTTTGAGTTTGAAAGTCAAGTTGAGTGGAGAATGAAAGGCCGAGCGTGGACGTCGGCATTTTGAGCGGCGGGCAGATGTGGGCCTGGTTTGGCGTCTAGGATGGACGACGCGCCATGCACCGTGGCTTGCGGAGTGGCAGCGCCGCAAGGCACGCGCATGAATGGTGTTGCATGTTGTCATGTAGCATTCTGACGTGGCCTGACGTCAGAAAAGAGCAGTCTGCCTGCATGCTTGTTTGATTGAAGTGGCAGCATCTGACTAATGAACTAATAGGAGAACTCTTCTAGGTCATAAATTCTAAAAAGTTTACAATGAATGCAATTAAAAGCGTTCACTAAACTGTAGCCCCGTCTAAGCTTGTATACAGTTTACACTGCTACCCTGTAGGATTGCTAAGGGATAACTAGGGAGGATTTCTGGAGCCATTCATAGAACGCACAAAAGAACTGATCGTTCGGTTCTTCTTCTAGACATTGTTGTTTCTCCATGAAATACAACACATCACAACACCGGTATCAGTCTGTAAAAAGACTTATGCAGCAAAACCATGCAGAGTGAGGCAGGCCAGCAGACTAAGCACGTGCATCAAACACGCGGCGGCATGACAATCAGGCAATGACACGTTGGCGGCACCAGGCATCAGTACTACATCAGCGCCATCAACTCCTAAGGAGCCTTGAATCCCTCAGCAGGCTGCAAGCACTTTTTAGCGCCTACCCCAACAAGTAGACCTTAACAAAAGTACATATATACTTTCTATATATGGGAAATCAATTATCCGATATACATGCCAGCGAGGCAGTCGAGCGAGAGCGGGCAGACATAGAAATGGAAGCGGGCAGTGGAGAGGAGCCAGCGAGCGAGCCGGAGCCAGTTTTGCTGAATGATTGTGTCCTGGACAGTTTGAGTTGTGCTGATGACCTCTTCTTTCTTGCCCATTCCGTCTCAGACCTTCAAAAGAAATTCTCTGATCTCGAGAAGTACTGCAAAGAATGGAGACTTCTAGTCAATCTGAAAAAGACAAAGATTCTCTGCCTGTCTGCCTCTGCATTTAAGGAAAGCTCTGGTTTGGTGGTGTATGAAGGGAAAGAAGTTGAATGGGCAACGGAATATAAGTACCTGGGGTGCCTGTTCTTTAAGGGGGGATGCCTCAGTGAGACAGTCGAATCGTGTATTGCTTCAGCCTCCCACGCCCTAGGGGCTGTGTTTGGTCTGATTGCCAGCATGGGTCCCCTCAGTGTAGATGCGCAGATGACTGTTTTTAGAGCGTGCTGGTCCCCTGTTACACTGTACTGCCTCGAATGCTTCTTTCTTCATAATGCCGATCTTCTTGCAATCGATGCTTTACAGCTCCGTTTTGTACGCTGGTCTGGCCGTCTGTCTGCTCACAGTCTTCATTTGCCCTCCCTGTGTATTTTCGGCCTGCTTCCTGCAAAAGCCCTGCTTTGCTTTAGAGTGACCGACTGATGGTGCTCGCTCTCGCAAACCATGCACACCATTCCTGCTGTAATGCTGCGTACCTGGAAGAGAAACACTTGTCCAGAGTTTTTGAGAGCCTCCTTGCGGCTACTTCGTTGGGCTGGTCTGGATTTTGTTTGTTCGTTGGGGGTGGGAGTGCTGCAACACCCTGACACCAGCGGGCAGCAGCGACGGAGAGTTCAAGGCACCGGCTCTCTCTTCTTTAAGGGCAGAGCTAGACATGCAGTTGTGGAAGAGGTTTGCACGCGGCGGGCGGGGGCTATCGCTTCTTCACATTTCCCTCCTCTTGCCAAGCTTAACCCCCTTCAACAAGCTTTTCCCTCCTCTCATCGCATGTTTATGTTTCTTTTTTACAACAAATGCGCCTCTGGTCTCTACTTCTTTTCCGCCCTCCCTCGATCTGCTCTCACACTAACCGATGGCTCTCTATTCGGTTTCTTACGTCTGCTCTTATTTAACCCACAAGGCAAAAGCAGTGCTCTGTCTATTGAATGTAGCGACCACAAACTCTGTATACATGACTCTTGCATTTGGTGTGTTGATGACTTCATGCATAGACTTTCTTCATGTGCCAAGTGGCTGGATGAAAGAGAATTCCTGCACTGCCTGGCTGAGCTAGAATCTATTAATTCAAATGATTGTAACTGTCCACTCCCCGGTGCAAGTACATCTGAACTCTTCATCCGTAATGTCATTCGATCGCTTCTACGCTCGCATCTGGTCTGTCTCTTTGATGTCTGTCTGCCTATTCTAGAAAGTGATTAACTGATCAACTCCACCGGCGACTTAACAAACAACAACCATGCATGTATGTGCCGCCCGGGAGCTTAGCGCTCCAACTGGGGTTAGGCATCCTCTAACTAACTAACTAACTATATACCGTAACATACGTATGCGGTGACGTACCACTATATTAACTTAATTACGCTTCTACATTTAAAAATGTAAAAGTACCATAAAGTGATTACAGTTCCTAAAAACAGTTTTAAACGGTTTTCATCAAGTCTTTAACAATAGTATGTTGCGTCAACAGTTGCGAAAACAGACTTTTCGCTGGTACGAATCGCTATAACCTCGTCAGTCAGACTCAGTCTTCTATGTCAATAAAAAACAGACACACAAACACAGATCGCATCAGTTTGTCCAACATTCGGTCCAATATCGGAAACAGATTCCAAGCCAAAGAAGACAGATGGACGAGACGAGATGCAAGGAAGTACAAGGAAGCGGAAGAGAGGGAGTGAGGGGGAGAGAAAGAGAGACAGGCAGAGGTTTCGCCCCGTCTCTCAAGCACACCTCCAAGAGAAGGCAAGAGAGGAAGGAAGGAAGGAAAATACACGTATGTAGCGCACCCATTCAGTGGATGAACAGATGCATGAAGAAGATCCAGGGCTTCTTCCCGTGTCTGTATACGTGTGTGTGTGTGCGTGTGTGTGTTGGCGGTTCTGGTGTGTGGGTGTGTTCAGCAACGAATTCCTTTCTTTCTTTTGTGGTGGTCGTGGCGTATGACGCAACAGTGACGCGATCAAAACGGATCGAAAAAGAGGAGACGGACGGACCAAAGGGAGGAGGGCATTCACCTGCTTTGCCTGCATGCATACAGACGTACACGCAGGCAGCCAGTCGAAGGGTAGTACACAGAACAAAAGCTTGCAAGCACGCAACAGCAAGCAAGCAAGCAGACTGGCAGGCAGGCAGGCAGGCAAGGAGAAGGAAGAGGAGCCGGGCCACCGCCTTTGCGAGGCTCGAAGGAAAAACGGCACCGTGCATGCACCTGAAGGTCAAAGTAGAAAATTCTTTCCTTCCGCCAAAGAGAGAAAGAAAGAAAGAAAGAAAGACAGAAAGAAAGAAAGAAAGAAAGAAAGAAAGACGGCACTTCAGGATTTCTCCCCCACCCACCAACCCCCCGTGTCCTTTTCTCCTCTCTCGATACAATGAATGGATGTGCGTGGGTTCTCAACGTAACGTAGGGTGTGTATGTGTGCGTGGTCGCATTTCCTTCTCTGCTCTGTGGAAGCTCCAGAGAGAGAATGAATGACTGGATGAATGAATGAATGAATGAATGAATGAATGAAAGGACGAAGAGGAACGAAGATGCTTCGTTGGCTCCTCCCTCCCCCACGTTCTTTCTCTCTCCCCCTCTCCCTCTCTTTCTTTCTCTTTCTCCAACCAGACAAGACCGGCTCAGTACGGCCAACAAACAGACAGAAAAACAAACCAACAGATACACGTGATGGGCTTCTCCGTGACGATTCTTTCTCCCTCGACCCCCCCCTCCTTCTCTTCCTGTCCCTTGTGCATCCCCCCACAGTCAGAAAGAACTAACGAACGAAAGTAGACAGATAGACAGACAGGCGGAAGAGACAACACACCATCATTGGCAAAAAACTCCCTCCCTCAACCCACTCTTGCCTGCCGGCCCTACCCTGTGCACCCACCCACCCAGGGAGCCAGACAGACAGACAGGCGCCCCCCCCGACCCCTTAAAGGCTCTTCTGTGCCTCTCGCAACAGGACAGGATGGGGGTAGAGGCGAAAAAATGGAGCAGGAGGGCAGGAGGGAGAGAAATGAACCAACCACCCCCCCACACGACCAGCCAGGCACTGAGTGATCAAACAACAAGACCACCCTCCCTCGGTCAAATCCAACACACCCACACATCCACACACCTGTGCCCCCCGCCCCCACCCTGCCCAACCAGGCACGCCTCCCCCAGAGGAAAACCTTCACCCCTCCCTCCTTCCATGCACAAAACAAAACGCAAGAGAGCGCCCAAACCCCCTTCTGCCGACAGATAAAAAGCCAAGACCCGGGTAAAACCCATGACTGCAGCCGAAGGGCAGCCGGATCATCTCTCCTGTACACGAAAACCATTCGATCATTCAGAACGACTATGAAGAACCACGGACGGACGGATGATCAATTGATCACCTCTCGTCGACAGGCACCAGCTCATACTCAGTAGCCGAAACGTCGTTCTCCTTGTTGACCTCAAATTCCAACGCTTCCTCCGATGCCACGATCTTCCCCCATTTATCAACCTCCAGCCTGATGTGCCCCTTAAACATCTCCACCTTCCCATTTCGGATCACGATTGGTGCTCCCACCGCACACACATCGATCTGCTCATTCCTCAGGGTCAACGTTACAATGCCCGTGTCGTCCCCAGCTATTGCCTCTCCTATGCGTAGTTTGGTTCCATTCTTCTCCCTCTCCAACTTCATCTCTGTAGAAACGACCTTCACCTTCAAGTTCACTCCCCTCGACCCCGTCTCCAGGTCCTTCACCTTCCCAAACACAGGTTTCCGAAGTCCGGTACCACCACTCATTTTGCCCCTCTTCTACTTCGAAACGAGGGATGAAGGTCTTGGGAGAGTGAGGCGAAAACTTGGAGTGCAGACTGCAAACAGACCTCTCAGCTATCAGACAGAAGATCAACGTGTCTCCTCAGTCGTCTGGCCTTCTTGCTTGCTTTTCTTCGATCGTGTTGGGAGACGAGAAGCTGACAAGGCACAGAACCTCCAAGACGCAATCTGCTGAAACAAACGTCCTGGTTTAAATGCACACCCCCATGCACCAGCCCGACAAAGCTAGATGAGTCATGCACTCAAAGACTCGAGTCAAAGTCTGACGCTCAGGAAGTTGACAGGAACCTCGACTAAGTCTCTTTCCGGGACCACTTTTTCTTCGCCCGTGCATGGCCCGCCTCTCTTTCCGGGGCCACGAGCTACACTTGCGTGCGCCATGTCACGCTCACTACGTACGTATTGAAAAGTGTGCGTGGTGTTCGACAAGTTAAATTCGACAACATGTTTGTCAGATTGCAACACTGAGTCAAATTTTTCGACACTGTCAGAGCAAGAGTTATCGAGGGAAGGTCGATCGAATCGACTTTGTGCGCTCCTTGCGCTTTGCTTAAGCCAGGCTGTGTTCTAATGAGAGATCTCTAGCTCCCTTTTTCTCTGAGAGACATATTAATATGTGTGCAGGATAGTTCCGCTGGTGTTGCAGCTGAAGAAGCTCTGGTTGGGACTTTCCTCCGCCCGGCATTTCATTGTGCTTAAGTTTTTCTTGTCAGCATATGTATGTCTATCTGCATGAACAACTGCCTTGCGGATATTTCTTGGCCCCTCGAAAGGATCCATTCGATTAATAAATGCTTTCGTTCTATCGCTGCCCTTTTACGGAGGCGTAGACGGGCTTGATTCCACCTAGCTCTGAATGCTAAATTAATCCCTCCGTGGAGCACTCTGCCTAGGTTTCCCTGGGAGTACTTACTCTCTGCCCGGGCTCCTGCACGTCAATCAAGCCGTTTCCGCGATCGAGCAGACCTTCCGCTTTTTTTTTTTCGTTGTCCGAAATGAACTCATGCATGTGTATATAATATAGCCGATTTGAGGAGACGCGGTGGATTCTCATGGATTTCCATCACGCTGGTATGCGTGCTTCTGTATGTGCGTTCCTGCTTTCGTCAGCTCCCCCAAAGGAGTCTTAGAATCATTCTTATTCACACAAATCGCATGCAGAATTTTTGTTTTTCTTGTACATGCATGCAGGATCGAGTTTCGGTTCCTTTCAGGTGTTGCACGCACGAGTGGACTTCCTCCCTCCATTGCAAGATTGAATTATGTCAATTTGAAGCTGTTGCCAGACAGGGGGGGCACATACATACGTGCGGTCTCGCGGGGCTGCATAGCTCTTGAGGTGCCCACCAACCACAAGATTCAATTGATCCTTGTGCGCTTATTAGAATCCTGTGCTCCTCTTCACCCGATCATCCTAAACTCAATGCTCTAGCTGCCATCCGTCTCCGGAATCCCCTTTTCTCTCAAAAGATGCAGATGGAAGTCGCCTTCCCAGAACAGACCGAGCGCGCAGAATATCCCGTGGAAGTATGTTTTATCTCTAGGTTTTATCTGATGCTAAACGCTGACATCCTACCTATGACGGCCTTATGTTGCACTAACAACTTTGTTCGCACCCATTCGCGTGATAGCAAATCGGAAAAATCAAGTTTGTACGTCCTGACCTAGGTCTTGACTCCTTAGAAGAGGCCGTAAGAAGTCTTTTCCAGAAATATTTACCTAGAAATTTATATAATTTCTTTGGTCCTAGTTTTGGTTCCCCGTGATTTTCACTAGGATTTTCTAGCCAATTTTCAAGGTAGTGGACGGTGGACCGGGGGCAACTGGAACATAAATCCTATCCTAATCATTTCCAAGTACATCTAAATGAGTGTACACCTAAGTGTACACCTGGAAAGGCTTTTTTCTACAAGTAGGTCAACGTTAGGTATGTACTAGGGTATGTACGTTTCAACAAAAACGATGATATTTTTATAATTATATATATAGTGACCAGATTTGATTTGATTTGATTTCATTTCATTTGAAGTAGGGCTTAACCTCAAATCAAATCTTAGGCCTGGGAGAGTTTAGCATGATAAGGCCTATCAAATCCTATCAAGTCTACTTCACATCTGACTCTTTAACCTCAAATCTCTAGGATAACTCAAATCTTAAATTAAGATGACTCTGTGGAATAACTCTAAGATAAAAACTTATGTAAGCTTTTAGCTTTGACAATAGCTCATTGTTACGGACCTTTGGACCTTAGAGTAATACAGAGAATTAATAGTATTAAATACACACTATAATACAAAGGCATGCATATCTATATCTCAGCCTTTGCAATACAGATTGATTGAGCCTGTTAGAAGGACCGAGTCTTTCCTGATCGATAGAGAAGGCTCTTGTGTGTCTGACAGATTCTCTGTATGTAGAACTTGTGTGTGTGAGTTGATTCCTAAGTTCTAGAGAGCTTAAACTAGAACACTCATTAATTTTGAGAGTCTTAATTTAGCTTTTAGTCTAGTTTTTAGTCATTTTCTTGTGTCTAGGGCTTTCTACGATTTGCTAGTGGTATCGACTGTGCCATATCGTCTTCAATGTTATCGAGAGTGACCTCTAGACTTCAATATCAAATCTACTTCAAATCTGGTCAGATTTGAGCTTGAAGCTCAAATCAAATCAAATCCTATCAAATCAAATCTAGTCACTATATATGTAGTGAAAGTCATAGAAAATCATATAAAATAACGTTTTAATTATACATACAGCGTCATCTGTATATTGTATACATGCAGTGGAGTTATGCACAGTGTGACACACTGATATATACTGTGAGCCGGATGATATACAGAGTCTGAGTGTCTCACAAACATGCACTATCACTATCACTATGCCAGTGTACGTATACTATAAGTTAAATATTAAATTAATTCTAGTAAATATAGAATATACTACTATCATGATAAGTAGTACGCCCTGCTAGCTCTGGCGACAGATAGACATAGCGGGAAGGCCTTAGGGCGGAACATATCAATCAATCAATCAATCAATCAATCAACACTGAGTAGTACATTTCCTGTGTTGACTTAATTGCTCCTAATTGCTAGACTATAGTTGCTAGGCTGATCGAATTGCTAAAAGCTATGGACGCAGCTAAGACGCTTAAGTTAGGCCTAATCATAGGCCGATCATGCCGCCGATGGCGATGGCGTCTAGGTTGGCGTATGATGATGAAGTGCAAGATCCACGGCTAGATCCACGGTGTATATGGTACTAGATGCATTCACTCCCTATCTCTAGCTACAGTTTTTTTTTTAAGTCTGAAAAAAACAGAAGTTACAGAACTGTGATTGGAGTCAGATATTTTAATGGTTGCAGGGGACTTAGCAGAAATGGTCGAACTTGAAGGTAGAATAAAAGGGGGCGAAATATAGAGGCAGAGCAAAACGAACGTAGAAAAAAGAGGGAAGAAGGAAAAAACAAAAAACCAACCAAAAACACCAGAGTTCACGAGCACAAAGAGAAAGAAAGAAACGAAGAATAGAAAGGAAGGTTACATGTTTGAAATTATGCGAAAGACTGGATACGTGGGCGAAGGCAGGCCACTGTTGCCTCAACACACGCAGCTCGCTGTCTCTCTCTCCGTCGCTCTATCAGCCACTTAGTTCTCTGTCTAACCTTCAGATGTTGATATGGGCCCCCTTCCTTCGCAGGTGTCGTTTTTGCCCTTCCATCTCCTTTTCTCTCTCGAAAAGATATTGAGAAGGGAGCTCAAGAAAGCTTGACATGCAGGAACCTCCACCGAAAGTTGAGGGACAATCAGAAAGACTGGAAGAGCGCGCAAGAGAAAAGACGTGAACCGTTACGGAGAAGGGGAGCGCTTCTGCCATCGCTTTAGGGCAATTATATATTCTTAGATAAATTCCAAGATCTAAAAAGGGTAAGTGAACAAACGAATGCGAAGAAACCCCCAAAAGACGCACGTGAATGGTCTTTGATGTTGAATTCCAGACAAACAGCCAAAGAAACCTCTTCTCTTCTACTGTCTCTGAGCGCATGTTTCCCTACTTTCTTTCTGTCTTTTTTCCTTCCTTCCGATTTGCCTGTCAGGCAGTCCAAAAAAAACCTTCAGAGAAAAACCCACCTTCCCATGCATGCAGCAAGCAAAATTCTCCCCCCCCCCCCCCCCCCCC
>JAHBMJ010001160.1:21344-34780 GCA_018398765.1 Chromera velia | reverse complement strand
CCCCCCCCCCCCCCCCCCCCCCACCTGGTGCTGGTCCTGGAGTTGTAGTAGTAGTTTCTCTTTTCATCTCTGGGGGCCCACTTCTCCTTCAGCCAGAACTTCGCCGCAGACTCAATCTCAAACCTGACATTCATGCAGTACCTCCCTCACGTGAGTGACATTCATGAACATTTATTTGCATTCAGTCCCTCCCTCTCACCCTTCGGGGACGTTGACACATACATCGGTCTGTATATGTATATGTGGGTGGGTGGGTTCAGCTCGGACGAGGCAAACACAAACCACGGGGGGGCATTCAACTGAGAGTCTCACGGTCTCTCTGCTGCCCTTGCTTTTCAATCCCAGCGAGAGAAAGTAGTAAGGCCAGGGAAGCAAGAGAAACTGAAGGAAGAAGGGAGAGGACCGAAAAGAAAGAAAGAGAGACAGAACGCCCCGCCCTTTCTGGATCGGCATTTGGTTTGATGCGTGCGGGGAGGGTGAGGGAACAGGTCAGCGACGGAGAGGACCAAGCGTCCCCCCGAGACGAAAGAACCAGCCAACCCATTAAAAAACAAACCTCTGACAATCACTCGCTCACTAACTGACCGCTTTTTCCAGTCTGAGAGAGTCGAGGCGAAATGCGACTCACAGAACCGGGTATCTGACTGGTACTGCCACTTCGCATTCACCTGAATTAATTAAGAGACAGACACAGAAACACAGAGATAAGTGTGGCTCCGTCTGTTTCTTTCCTCTTTTTCCTTATCATTATAAGCGGACAGACTGACAGACAGACAGACAGACAGACAGACAGACAGAGAGAGACGAAGGAAGGAAGAAAGCTAACGCTGCCCCTCGATGTTTCTGTCCGTCCGTCAGAAGAAGCGGAAAAGAAAGACCAAGACAGGGAGGGGGAAGCAGTTGAAATTTGATTAAGAAAGAAGGAAAGAAAGAAAGAAAAGAAAGAAAGAAAGAAAGAAAGAGCTGTGACAGGCTGATCGATCGATCGAGACTGCTGCACTACCCTTTCTTTCCCCTGCATCAGCGCCTAGAGCACTCAAATATCCACTGCCTACCTGCCTGACTGACTGACCGTGTAGGACGAGTACAGGTCCTTGCACACGACAGTCGGTTTCCGGTCCTCCTCGGCGGCTGCTGCTGCTCCGACGGCACTTCCACCAGCTGCTGCCAGGGCTGAGGAAGAAGAAGAAGAGGAAGAGGACGAGGCTGCAGCAGCCGTCCCGACTCCTGCCCTGTCTCTGATCTCTTGGGGAACATATCGCAGTGCTTCCTCCGCCTGCTTTCGGTTCTTCTCTCTCTCTTCCTCCAGCCGCTGCCTCGCTCTCTCCTGCAGCCTCTCCGCCTCATCCATCGCTGCGTCCTGTCGGAGGTCCTCGGGCCGATCTCTCTTGATGGCCTGACGGGAGGCATCCCCCAAAGAAATACCAGCAGACATACCGCTGCTCACTCCAAACCCCACCACCCCCTGCGACGGCTGTTGCTGATTTGCTGGAGGCGCAGGGCGGTCGCGAGCCCGTCTCCGTTCTGTTCTCTGCTGTAGTCTCTCCTCTCGAGACAGACGCCTTTGGGATCCTAAAGGATTCTCTTGGGGTTGGGAGACCATGGAAGGGGGCTGCGCAACGAAGGGATTGGGCGGGGGAACGGGATAGTTGCGGGAACGGTTGGGGGAAGGCGGGGCGACTCGGGAGGAGCGTCTCGCTGGCTCGGGAGGGGCGTCCTCCTCGTCGTCGGAGATCTCAAACATCTCTCCGTCAGCTATGGGGGCAGCTACCTGCACGGGTAGTCGGTAGAAGTGCAGAAGGGCAGGAAAGAGCAGGAGAGAGACGGGCGGTCCTTTCTGTTCAAGCCCGAAGGATCGATCCATCGAGCACTCGGCTTGGCAAACAGGCAGGCGCGCAGCAGGGCACAACTGTAAAGATAAAATGATACAGAATGGCATTTCTCAACGCGTGCAAACGATGGCAGAGGAAAGGGACCGCTGATGTGGACCTGGAAAGTCGGAGGAGCATCTGACAGAGCGTCCATCAGATCAGAAGACTGAACAGAACGAGGAGGAAGGCAAAGCAGAGCCAATACACTGACCATATGGGGATTGAACATGACGTTGGCAATCCAGTCACCAGCAGCCTCCAGATTCCCTGTGCGAAAGAAAAAGAAGAAAAGAGAGGGAAAGAACAGATGGAATGGGAGGGAAAAGAAGAAAGGACTCCAATGAATGACGACTTTTGAAGAGAGGTGACTTTCACAGTCAAGCCGAAGAAAACTTCTCACAGATCAATAAGCGATGCGAAAATAAGAAGAGGTCCACGAATAGGGAGGAAAAGTAGGCACGCAGCAGGCGAGGATCAACACGAACAAAGTTCGGGGGTAAAGAACGACCAGTAAGAGACAAGCGCTGCAACTCAAAACAAGAACTGGCGTGAACGGTCATTCACGATTTTGAAAGACCTCCTTGTCATTCCAAGCCTCTCCTGACCATTTGTGGCTGCAAGAGCCTCCCTCGCTCTCGCCTCAGAACAGCCCAGGCTGGTCTGCACGTAGGAATAAGGACAGGGCGCTCGATTGTTCGACAAACACGGCAAGGAAGGTATTGCTTGGAAAAGAAGGGAAACCCCGCTTCGGCTGGTTTCCCTTCCACAGAGCTTCACACAATCAAGAGCTGTTTCACGCGGCTTGCAAGCGCAAAATGATGAACCCCAGGTCTGTCTGGCAAAAAAAGGAGAGTCAAAGACGCGACTGCATGACCTTTGATCAACAAGTTTCGACTTAGAGCACTGACCAGTGATTGGATCTTCTCTGCTTCGTCCATTGTGGTCTGATGAGAGTGGATGTTTGGAGAAGTGCTTTTTCCTTCAACTCAAGTCGAAAGATGAGACAGCTACCGACTCCTGTTGGAGATCACGAGGAGTGACACTGAGAATCTCCCGATATCAGACTGCCTCCACAGAAAAGTTCCCAAAACGGAAATTTCTCCCCGAAAGGAAATTTCTTGCAGAAGCAGAAGTTCGACCGCTGTTGAGAAAAGGGGCTCTTCGCTTCCTGTCGACAGTTTTCTGCACAGATGAGTAACGTTCTGCTTCACAAGAAGGAGTGATCGAAACTTGTGCTGTGTGGCATTTGCCATCGCGCCTGCAGTGTCGTTCCATGCATGTCGTTCCCTAGCTCGACCCCGGCCCTGGCATGCCCCGCGGCTGGCATGCCGGGACCATGCTAGCTGGGGACGCGCAACGCATGCGCTCGGCTCCCGGCCAGCCGGGGGCCGGCCGGCCCGCGATGCTGCATGCAAGCATGTGGGCATGCAGCAGGGTGCTTTGTCCCCCCTGTCCGGCCACCTTATGGCGTCCAGACAGAAGGTAAAGCGAGGACAAGAACCTTAGGGAAGATCTACAACACTCAGTCGTGCACAGTTTACAGAAGGTTTGTCCCTACATCAGTTTAAGTTCTAGCGCGATCTGGGATTCTAATCAGCTGCGTTCATTCTATCATGCATAGTTTCTACTCATTCCTCTCTCTCAGACTCTTAGGGGCTCTCTTGATCTATGACAAACAGACATCAGACTCAAACGATGCTATCCGTTGCTTAAGTGACGTGTTGCTTGAATGTGAAGGTCATATGCAGACTCGACTTCGAAAACTTTGATTGACGCGCACGATACGTACATGCATATAAGTTGATTGCGTATACATGCACGCGGCGGCGGAGCATGGTGTCGGCACACAGGCTCATTCAAATACAGTGCATACGAGGGTCCAGAGGGCGGCACCACAGGGTAGGACTCCACGGATCTCCCCCGGCCACGGACAAAAAAATCGTGTCCCCGCGATTACACACATTCGAGCATGCGCGGAAAGGGAAAAAAGACAAGCAAAAGGACATGATCAACCATGCAGACGCAATGCAAACCCATGTAACCAACAGAACACCTTCAAGGAGGTAGTCGAAAAAATTTAGATGCGAAAGCTGACAAACAGAAAAGTTTCCTCCCATTGATGCAAGTCAATCAGATTAACGTGTGCAAAGGTACTATCACCACTGCCTCGCCGGCAACGCCAACCCACCAGGTCTTTCCTCGAAAAGCCTGTTTTAGAGACGTCGGCTTGCCCGGGGTCTGCAGAAGCACACCCTCCCTACCTAACAGCAGGGTCTGTCATTCGATGGCCGCAAGCTTCCCATTGCAAGGTCTTACGTTTCCCGGCTTTCTATTAACTTTTCGTACCCCCTAGAAAGAAAGAACGAGACAAAAATGCTAGACAGAAAGAGCAACAGAGAGCAGGACACAGTCAGTCCCAATTCATCCGTGCGGTCACATATATGCATGCATCCCTATACCGATTTATACACTCGTAGTCGTTTACTTTACTTTTTTTTTTTTACCTTCCTCTGTTTTGTTTAGAGATTGTTACTTCTCACTCCTGCTTTGCTTTCCCCTCTTTATCTTCTTTCCTCCTCCAAGGCGCCGGCCTTACACCAATGCGGCAAAGTCAGATGAGCGAACATGGCTACATAGAAGCAAAAATAAAGGAAATAAACTCTCAATAACACACCCTGTATGACAAGAGTTCGTTTCGATGCTGCCAGTAGAAAAGGCAGCCACAGCGAGAAACCAGAGAAGCAAACAGCTGAAACTGGGAAAAGAAAAGGGCAGACCGATCAACCTTTTACAGAAGAACAAAAAGACAGACCCAGAGGGACACGTATGGCCAACCAAAGAACTAACGGGACAAAAGTTCAGGCATGCATGTATGCATATACACACTCCCACCACATTAGATCTTCACATGCTAAACCATTCACATAAACGGGATAGTATCAGAGGGCACCGGAAGGCGGTAAAACAGAAAGCAGCGACGAGGCCAATACAAAAATTCTAAGAGGGATAAACAAGCTCATTCCAACAAATCCCCGTTTTTCAAACTTTTACGCAGTTCCACCCTTTCCTTTTTCTCTCATTTCTCTTTCATACTGCCTTCGTTTCCCTTGAAGCGGGATGGAAAGACAAAGCTGCACCTCCCACACCTCTATAGTTTCAAAACAAAGACGCAGATCGAATACCACCAACGACAAAGTGATCAAAAAGAAAGAGGTGGAACTAGCGGAAGGAAAGAGGTAGCCAACTCCGTTTTTCGACTTCGTTTCGCCTTCTCTCACTCTCTCTCTCTCTTTCTCAGACCGGCTTGCTGGAAGGAAGTGGGCAACAGACAGAATAGTACGCCTGTAAGAGATCCCCTTCTACTTCTCTTTGCTGAATGCAAGTGACGGGCAGACGGAGGTTCGAACAAAACATGAAGAGACGGCAAAACCAGAGGGCGGCAGCAGAAAGCCT
Source organism: Chromera velia (assembly GCA_018398765.1). Lineage (NCBI taxonomy): Eukaryota > Chromeraceae > Chromera > Chromera velia. The sequence goes on along the minus strand of JAHBMJ010001160.1, from coordinate 29,456 downwards.
CACACACATTTATCCACATTATTTCTTTCTCTCTCTTCTATCTCACTTCCTTCCCAAAGACTGCATGCGCGTCTCTTCGCTCGTTATCACCAACACCGTAGATCGACCCAATACAACGGTTACAGTCTGAGACCGGGGCAAGCAACCGAAAGCACTGGAGCTATATGAGAGAGAGACACAGCAAACCTTGCATTCCAGCATGAGGGAAGAGACGGGCACAAAGTGATAGAGGCAGGGAAGGGCAAATCAAGACAACGGACATCAACCAATAAACGGCACCCAGCCAGACCTATCGGAGGGAGACGCCTGGCGGTACACCGTCTAGCTCCACGTAGATGCTCACGCAGAGACGGCTGGCTCCACCAAGGCCCCCATCAATTCCCGTGCTGCAAGGGGGAGAAGCGATACCCAGAGAACCCAGAGGGCCTCCAAAGCACCGGCATCCCCCTGCAGGGAGAAGATACAGAAGGGACACAGAGACATACACAGGCTGTCCCCTCGCTTTTTCTTCTTTTCTCGTTGAACCAGACATCTCTTTAAAGATTTCTTCTCTTTTTGCTCCTTCTCTACTCATTTTCTCTCCACCTCTTCCAGTCTCTTTTTCTTAAATTAAGGAGGAAGCCAGGGATAACCTGAAACGTTTTAAAGCAGCAGAAGGAAGCGAGAAGGAGACAGTGAATGAAGGCGCCCCCTCGTGTGCTCGTGCTCTCAGCCATACGAGGGGTCTGACTCGCAAGTCACGCGCAAAGAAGAAAAGCCGAGAGAGAAGAAAGGTCACTCTTCTAAAAGGAGCTCCAGAAGTTCCGAATGTGCGGCACATGCGGCGCTTGGCTTATTGTTCTCGCAGTCCACCTCTTTGACACTCAGCCTTGCAATGCTCACTCCCCCCCTAAGTTCAGTGCAGGGGCGCAAAGGCAGTCACAGACAGTCGCGGGCACATGCAGACATAAGTACATGACGGCAACAATCAGGCAGTCCTCTGCCCTTTTCATATATAGCTGACGTAGGGGTGGGCAATCGAGTTGGAGTTCTCGTCAACAGAAGGATTCAACAGTCTCGTCAAGCACAAACACACTCTGCGCGTGTCAGTAGCTGCATAAAGGAAGGAGGGAAGGGACCGGACACATTGCAGACTGCCCCGCTAGTCTCTTTTTATCTCGTCTCTTTTTTCTGTCTCGTTTCATCCCCTTGCTACTCTTTTCGATACATGAACTCTCAACTCCAGACAAAAGACGCTCCAGTCACACTCAGTCGCTAATACTTTGCATGCTCTTGGCCAGCTTCAGGAGGTTTGTCCCTACATCAGTTTAAGTTCTAGCGCGATCTGGGATTCTAATCAGCTGCGTTCATTCTATCATGCATAGTTTCTACTCGTTCCTCTCTCTCAGACTCTTAGGGGCTCTCTTGATCTATGACGAACAGACATCAGACTCAAACGATGCTATCCGTTGCTTAAGTGACGTGTTGCTTGAATGTGAAGGTCATATGCAGACTCGACTTCGACAACTTTAATCGACGCACACGATACGTACATGCATGTAAGTCGATTGCGTATACATGCATGCGGCGGTGGAGCATGGCGTCAGTACGCGGGCTCATTCAGATACAGCGTATACGAGGGTCCAGAGGGCGGTACCACAGGGTAGGACTCCACAGGGGTCCATTAATCTAACGCACTACGTGCGAATAGCCCAGAAAGCGAAATTACCTTTAGACTCCGAAGTACTTGAATTGTATTAAATGCCCCCTCAGCGATCTTTCCAGGGTATCAGAATGCGTGCATCAATTTTTAATCGTCAAAAAAGCTACGTTATGAGCAGTCTGTGCACACCCGAGGCTACATGTATTTTATGTTCACCTGACGCACATAAACCTAGCATATAAACATACGCACCTCAACAATTAAATTGACGCACGCACATTGGAGCACTTCAGGAATCGGTGGGCGCTTTTTTGGCCCAAGGGGACAGTTCTTTCCGGGGCCTTTTTTTGACGAAAGCTCCATGTATTGTGGGCTCTGGGAATTGTTTAGTAAGTACCCCCCGCTTCGCTTTCCGGGGCTATAGGGTCCGCATGTACTTATCTACTAATAGTTGCATGCAGATCTGCATGTATGCATCCAAGTCGCCGAACAGCCCAGAGGAGGGACGGTACAAAAAAGACAATCTGACTGTAAAATTCTGTAAGGGCTCAATATGGAGGTGCCTGCCGCCAGACCTGCCGCCGCATCTTATTGAGATATGCGGGGCGAGCGCGCCGCATAGATTTATGGAATAGTGATCGCATGTTGATTGAAGCAAGATTGGATACGAATCAAACAGACTGATTGATAAGAAGGAAGACATTCTCCTTCTTATCAGTCCTCTCCGTATGAATGATTTGAATCCTCCTATAGTAAATTCTCTTCTTCGCTAGAGCCTAGTATCTTTTAGTTCAGTGTGTCACGATCTAATTGAGTCAAACTGGAATTTTCAAAAATAGTGCGGACTCGTGCAGAGAAGAGAAGACTCCAGAAAGAGCAGCAGGCAGCTGAGGCTACAGCGGCTACAGCCGGTGTATTAACGGGTTTAGGAGAGATGATTGTTCTCTCTAAAAGCGATTTGGAGGCCTTGATTGATTCCTCAGTGCAGAAAGGAATTAAAGAAGGGATGGCTGCTCTCGCCCCGTCACTCTCACAAGCCCCGTCTCCTGTTGCTCGTGTTGATTCTCCTCCAGAGGATGAGGAGCAGGCCCCTTCTGTGTCCGCTTCTTTTTCCTACTGCTACATGAAAGTTGACTTCGGTGCTGTACCTCAGATGCAGAATAAGCAGCACATTAAGGAGTGGGAGCAGAAGTGGCAGAACTTTTACAACGACCAGCTATCCAGAGAACGCTTTGTTTCGGACAAGAGTTGGAGAAATAAAATGAAGGTCTGCTTCGACAAGCTCCAGAGCTCGGAGGTAAACCGTAACATCCAGAGATTGCGGAATCGGGGTGTGCTTGCCGAGAACATTCTCCGCGCACTCCGAAAGGAGTACGGTCTTCTCACCTTCAAGGTTGAAAGCAAGATCGCCCTTCGCATTCAGTTCTTCCCATATCATTGTGACAAGGTTGACAAGGATGGCCTCCCTATTGTTCGCTCTGGTCTCGTTTTCTCCTACTACACCATTTACAAGAGGCTGGATAAGCTTCTTTATGACGCATCCAAAGAGAAGTACCACATCGATGAAGACGGTCTTGTCCCCAACGTCCTGAATTCGTTCACTCGAGTCCAGCACAAGGAGGTCCTTCGTGCTCTTCCCAATAAAGTGTTTAAGGAGTCGGACAACGTTGCTAAACTCAATGACCTTTCCCTTTCCCGCATCAAATTTCCGATGCTGCGAAAGATCTTCAAGAAATTTGCTCTGACGGACAGCCCCCAGACAGAGCTGCAGGAACAGAAGAGGGAGAGGGGTTCACAGGGTGTGGAGAGGGCAAACAGGGCGGCCGAGGGGGTGAATGGGGAGGGACAGAGCTCCTCCGGCTCATAAGACTCCCCTCCTGTCTGTCAAACGTGTGGAAATAGACACATCAGCACCTGCAGAGCCACCCTCGATGGTGCTTCCCCCTGCAGGGCATGTAGGGAGAAGGGGCATTGGGACAAGGCCCCTGTCTGTAAAAAGAATGGGTGGCAGGGGACCAGGGAGGGGGGGCGCAGCAGCGCCTGACTATGCTTGGGCTTTGAGAAGGGTATGCAAGTTAGGGGGGGGATCCACCTCGGAAATTCTTTCGCCCCCCTCAGCGATGACGATAACACAGGCGGAGAGGAGGAAAGGAAGGAGCGTGTGGGGGCAGCGGGGAGCAGAGAGGAGTCGAGATAGGTGTGGAGAAAGAAGTCTCCTGTTGCTGATATTGGTTGTAGTCGGCATTTGATTGGGGGGGATCTCAAGGATTCGATTGTTTCCCGCAGGCCCTGTGAGTTCAGGTATGAGGAGGCCTCAGGGGGAGAGATGGTGTGTGCTGAGGAGGTGGAGGCATCACCTCTGCTTGAGGGGGTGGACGGAGAGCCCGTTTGTCCTCTTCTGAGAGGGGCTTTCAAATCGTCAGTCCCTGTGTCTCTTCTCTCAGTGAGGGGTTGCAGAATACAGAAAGTGGACCCTCCCTTTTGGGTTAAATTTCCTGGCAAGGGGGGTGGGGCAGTGAGAGCTCGTTTATATAAGAGAGATGGGGTGCATGTAGTGCGTGTTCTCTCTCCGTCGTCTTCTTCTCCTCCCTCTGAATCTTATTTAAGTGCAGACAGAAAGGACTGTGTGTACCTGACCATTGTTTCAAATTCTTCTTCTTTTGTTTCTTCAGGCGCCGATGAGGCTGCCAGGGAGCGGATGCCCGACAAGGCGAAGCTTTCCGTCTCGTGGGCACAGCAATGTACAGAGCACATGTCCTCTGCAGAGTTGAATTTGTGGCATGGTAGGTTTAGGCATGCGACAGGGAAACGGCTCTATGCATGCTTCAGAGAGAAAGGCATGGTATACCGAATGATGGTAGATTTTGAAGAGTGCAGAAAAGGAATTGACTGCAGGAAGTGCACAGATGTCAATGTAGAGATGAGACGGATACCAGCCAGGCAGGGAGGGGGGGGTGCCAGAGAAATTAAGATCTCATTGGACACAAGATCTTCTCTTTTTGTCTGGAGGGGTGCCGGCAAGTCTTCTAACTGAAAGAAAAGGAAGACTGATGGATGGGCAGATTCTTGGATGCAAGGCACAGGCAATCAGACATCTTTGTTTGGTCGTGCGTCGCTTTGAGCCTCGCTGTGAAAAGATGGAGGTTGTACAGACAGACAATGGAAAAGAGTTCTCGGGGGACAAGAAAGGGCAGTACGATCACTTTTATCAGGAAGAGAGAATTTTTTACCAGAGGGGAGCGGACTATACCTCTCAACATCAGGGCTAGGGGGAGAGAGCAAATCGGACAGTGAAGCGTCTCCTTTGGAAGGTGAGAAGACAAACCGGTCTTCCCCTCTACACCGAAAAGTAACTGTTCTGGGGGGTGGTTCAAGAATTGAACAATTGCGTCTCGACTATCACTGGTAAGTCCCCTGTTTATGCTTTCTTTAGAGAAGAACGTGCAGCAGAGATTCCTTCCATCACTGTTGGTGATCGTATGTGTGTATATGATGCCCGTCCGAGAAAGAAAGACGAAGAAGCTGTGCATGGTGTCGAGGGCTTCTTTGGAGGAATCGAAAATTCAAATGTGCTGAAGGTAATAATTAGAAAGAACAATCGTTGGAAGCCCATTCGTGTTTCTCCCTCTTCTGTCTCACTTGTTGCGTGGAGAGGCATGGATCGCAAACTGTTTGGCTCTTCTCTCTCTTCTTCTGGGGAATCGAAAGGGAAGGGGGGACAGGGTAGGAATATGAATAATTCTTTTTCTTCTTACTCGTCTTCTCCTTCTCTTTCTAGGGTGTCTCCGGGATTGGGGGGTGAGGGGAGGGGGTCAGATGAGGTGGATGATGGGGCCTTCTCGGATGTTGATGTTGAAGAGGTGTTTTGCGATGTGGGAGATCGTCCTCCTGCAAAGTTCTCTTCTTCTTTTGCGTCTGCTCGTTTCTTTCTTTCTGTCTCTCACACGGCTGCTCGACTGTGTGAGCGCTATATTGCAACTTCTGTGTCGTCGGACATAGGAGGTGCACAGCCTTTCTTTTCTCCCCTTCAGAACCCTGCAGGCATACAAATTCAGACAGGTCAGCTCGAGATGCATGTATAGCAGGAGGGGGGAGAGGAAGGGGAAAAAGAGGAAAGAGAGGAAGCAGAGAGGGACTCAGAGCCCAGAAAGGGGGCCAGATGGCTGCTAAAAAGAGAGGAAAGAGAAGACGGAGGGGGTGTGCCTCCATCCCCTGTCGCTGAAGACGTTGAGGTAGATTGGGGGGTAGACAGCGATGGGAATACGCTTTGTACGCAAGAAGGTAGAGAGGAAGTGCAGGCTGCACAAGATAATGAAGAGAAGGAAAAAGCGCTGAGAGAGCGTCTAGGGAAATTAAAAGAAGAGCTCGCTCACGTGATTGCAGAAAAGGAGAAGAAGAGACGTCCTCTCCCTCGGATCGTTCCTGTTGATCCGACTCTAGTCGAAAAAATGATGAGTCACGTGAATCCTCGAAAAGGACACATTGATGCAACCAATGAAGAGGTCGAGAGTGGCAGTCATGAGAAAAGAATGCTTGATGAGCTGCAGCATTTCCTGGATGAAACGGTCTTCCATCGGGGGGTGCATATCCCAAAAGGCAGGAAAGTCATGAGGTGTCGATGGGTCCTGACTTGGAAACTAAAAGGGGGAAAGAGAGTCGCAAAAGCGCGTCTGGTTATGAAGGGATTCCAAGATGATAGGAAGGACCTGCAGACATACTCAGGGATGGCCGATTAGTGGTCTGTCTTGTTTGTACTTTCATTTGCGGCAACAAAGGGATGGGGGTACATAAGGTCGGATGTTTGAACTGCATTTCTGACTGCTGAAATGAAGGATAAAGTGTATGTTCGGTTGCCTGACAAACTTTCCGCAGGTCTGCCTGAGTGGATGAAAGCAGGGTCGGTCTTTCATTTGAATAAAGTGATGTATAGACTCAAGGATGCCCCTCGTCTATACACTCAGAGCTTCAAGAAGATGGCAAAGGAGGAAGGGTGGGAAGAGCTGAGAGAGAGTGTGTTTATTAAGAAGGATGAGAAAGGAGAAATCATCGCAATCATGCTAATGCATGTGGATAATTTGCTTATCTTTGCTGCCGATCCACTCATTCACTTTGCTCCCATTCAGAAGAGGCTTAAGATGGATGAGCCTGAGTTGTTGGAAGAAGGAGAGAGTTTCGAGTATGTGGGAATGACTCTCACTCGCACGCGTGAGGGGTACAAAATCGGACAGAAAGCCTACCTTGACTCAATTAAAATAGATGAGAAGAAGTTGCTTGGGGAGAGATTGAATGCATCTCTTCTTGAGCCTCCTAAAGAGGGAGAAGTGTTGGAGGATCTCATTCCATTAATACAGAAATGCACAGGGGTTACGGGTTCAGCGAGCTGTTTCGATGGTCCACTCGGCCTTCTGCAGAGAAGGTTGAGGGGGTGCTACGTCTCCTTTTGCATACTTAAGGAACGGAACGGCCTCTTGTCTTCACTCCCTGCCACAATCCCAAGATCGTTGACTTTTACGACGGTTCTTTTTCTCTTTCTCGGGGAGAAGGGAGGGCAGGGTATGAGGCGTTCCTTGTAGATCAGAGCGAGTCAATTGGATCTATGCGAGAGAACAATCTCTTTGCATGGAAGTCCAAACAGATTAAGAGAGTCTTGAATTCTAGTACGTCTTCTAAACTGTGCACGCAGCATGAGACAGTGAAGAAAGCGTAGAAGAAGTCGTTTGCTGAGGCTCTGTGGTAGAAGAAGGTCCTGATCGAATTCGTGACTGACTCTGCTCCTTTGATGGAACAGTTGGAGACACGAGAAGTGAGATCTGAACCTCGTCTTCAAGGCATGCTTCGGTTTGTTCGGCAGGAACTTAGAGCAATGAGAGCAAAAACATTGTGGTGCCCGACCGACGTCATGCGTGCGGACAGACAGACAAAGCTCAAGCTCTCAAAAGACAGGGGAACTCAGTACGTCCCTCGTGATTGATCGACTGCTGTCAGATCAGGTGCAAGGCGGAAAGTCATTGATTTTGCAAAGAAGGTGCACTTTCTCCGCCTTTGAGTGATCGTTCTCTGTTTTTATGATCAGGGGGTGACTGTAAGGGCTCAATATGGAGGTGCCCGCCACCAGATCCGCCGCTGCATCTTATTGAGATACGCGGGGCGAGCGTGCCGCATAGATTTATGGAATAGTGATTGCATATTGATTAAAGCAAGATTGGATACGAATCAAACAGACTGATTGATAAGAAGGAAGACATTCTCCTTTTTATCAGTCCTCTCCGTATAAATAATTTGAATCCTCCTATAGTAAATTCTCTTCTCCGCTAGAGCTTAGTACCTTTCAAATTCATACAAAAATCTAATAAAATATAAAAAAAACACCAACGCACAACATTAACATACGCACGCGCGCCCGCGCTTGAAGACAGACCTCCTTCTTGGGGTGATTGTGATATTGTGGGTGGGTGGGGGGGNTCTTGGGG